>APFE031434433.1:134036-166211 GCA_000404065.3 Pinus taeda
TAGCCCCAAGGGTTAGCTCAGTTGGTCAAAAACCATGCCTCGCCATCAGGAGGTCACAAGGTCGAATCCACCCAAAGCCCTTGGGGTCATGTCTTGCAGTAGGCCGAGGGGCAATTTAGCCTAGCTATTGCCCAGATTTTTCCGTGGACGTAGCGATCACTCATTGACCAGGGTGCTCGTGAGCCACATGCAAAAAAAAAAAATAGAAAAAAATATTAGAAAAAGAATGAAACTACAAAACATTAAAAAAATTGAAATTGACTCATGTATTATATGGAGTGGGGGAGTACGATGTCCAATATCACCTCTATACCCATGAGGCCAACTAAGGGGCTATAGTACAACTTGCAATCAAGCTATGTTGCAGCTATGGGCGAAGTGACGATCCCCGACATCACCTTCCCTGACACCATATGGCATATTATGGTAGGTTTTTGTTTTTTTTTTTAATTAATTTTTTTTATAGTTTTTTTCAGATGAAATGTGTTATTTTTTAAAACTTTGAAAATATTTGTTTAGTTTTAAATTTTTGTGTTATATAGTTTTTAAAATTTTATTTTTCAATGTATTTTTTTAATATACAGTTTGCTTATTTTTTTAATTAATTTGATGTTTTTTAATTATATAATTAATTAATTCCCCCGATAGGGGTGTGAGCTAGATCATCATCCCACTCATGAATCTTGCAATAACGATTAGATGGAAGGCATGAAGGAGGAACAACTACGATAGAGTGATGGCAGGTGTGATCAAATGGATGAGATGGGCAGTGTGGGAGGTATTACAACAGACGTTAAATGCTGCAGTGATTTTACCTTCTAGGTGGTGGTAGTGGGTATCACATTACAGGCATTTGCACAATGGTACAAAGAGGCTCCTAGAAGAGCAGGGTGGTTCTTGTTTGAGAGAAATCTTGGCAGGGATGAAACGGATGCAGAAGGTCACTCGAGTTGGCTCGATGGTGAGGACAATAGGGTATGTATTGTTTCTCTCCACCCATCCTTACTCGCGATATATTGGTTCTATGGATTCTTGTTGAATTTTCGCCCCTTCTTGCGAATGGGAAACTGTGGGTTTTGGAAATGTTTGTTCACATGTGAAGCATATATGTGTGGCTCAATTCTTTTTTGAAACTACTATTTCCAAGTCGATATCCATTTCCTATGTATCTTATTGTTTTTTTATGAATAAGATAAAATATATTGTTGAAGGAACTGAAAAATTATATTGTTTGGGTTGTGTGGGAGGGAGATCTCGACATAATACCCTACATAAATGCCTAAAATGACCATGGTATTATCATTTTTACAATGTAGAATTGGAAAAAATGGAGTCCATTGGTGGAAACAGTGTAAAACCCTCTTTACAACATTCTCAAAAGAGAGAGTATAGAAACAAAGAGAGTAGAAAAAATCCATAATGAATCAGACAAGGCCTGAGTCATTTTCCTTCGTGACAAACAGTCCTCCACAGAGGAAGAGAGACAAAAAGGAGGTTGTTGAAGTCAATCCTGGTTGGTGGTTACCAGATATTCATCCAAACAAATGAGAGTCTCCTAGGTGCTCCCCTCCTATTGCGTGGTGGTTTTTGGATGACTGGTAGAGGCCTCAGTAGCCTCTTTATTGATGCTTAGAGAGCCTTCAATAGTAGAATGGACCTTCTCCATCAACTTCTTCTTGGTAATAGTGTATTAGGGTGCATTTCAAGTTATAAATCAGTAGTGGTGGATGGATTCGACATAAATTACAAACTTCTCAGTCATATTATCAATATTTGTTTCGAGTGCCTTGGTGCACTCCTCTTGCTCCTGCATCGCTAACCCCATAATGGTTTTCATTTGCCACCATGTTTCAATAGTTCACGTGTAGAGGTTTTCGCACGCTCAGGGGAGGGCAGGATCCAAAATCCAGGTGAATTGGACGTCAACTTCCTCAATCGTGACCTCTCTTTGAAGTATATTAGCTTGGACTTCTAAATCGGCAATGTGCTTTTGAGTTTCAAGATTAACCACCACCACGTAGTTCAGATCTGCATGCCTTGCAGAGGTCTCCACGTGAGTAGTGGGGGGCGAACCCAGTGACTGCCAATGGGAGGCTGCATAACTGCACACACCTCCCTAACTGGATCTAGGGATGGAGCTATTCTTAGGGGCCATGAAAATCGTGGAAGGGCTTGGGAGTAAGAAGAACAAAGGAGTAAAGGACAAACGAAGAGAGATTAGGGCAAAGAGGAGAATGAGGGGGTGTAGGGAGAGGGAGAAATATATAGAGGCCAAGGGATGGAGGGAGGCCTGGAGCGAGGAATAGGGGTGGGAAGGGGAAGCATGTGAAGATTTGATGCAAGGCAGTGGAAGAAGAGCCGAGTAGAGAGGATGTGACTGGGAAGAAGCGATTGCACAAGGGAGAATAGAGGTGGCAGTGAGGGCTCTTGTATCTAGCAAGCCAAGGATGGGTCTGGGCACGTGCACCACAATTCTGTCCTTCCAACGGTACTTAGAATTGACCTTGAAATGATGAAGGGTACGCGAACAATTATTGTTCGGTAGAGTGGTTATCTTCGACATTTATTGTTGCGCAGTGCTGATGGAGTTCAGTGTCCTCCAGATCCTGCCAATATCGGGAATTCAGGCATAGGGTCCCTATAGTACCCTCATTTGCCAGTTTTTCCGCAAGTTTATTGTCATTCCTTATGATGGCTTGAAAGTGGAGGCTTGCCATGCTATCAATTCTCTTTTTCATCTACTATATTATTTTGTTTAGGCACCATTTTTATGAAATTTTATCCACCTCGATGCCCTGCTGAAATTTTTTTCTAATCTGAGTGGCCAACGTGGAATCTCCTTCCGCAATCAAAGGATCGAGCTTTAGGTTGTGCGCTATGGTGTTGCCATTTTTCAGGGAATGAAGTTCTGCGACATTGTTTGTGGCTGAAACTATATTTCCATCATATATCCAGGTTATTTCTCCTTTTGTGTTTTTTAAATCTCCACAACCGGGTTGGCCTGGATTACCTTTAGCAGCGCTATCGTAGTTGAGCTTGAAAGTCCCTTGCTCTAGCGACCTCCAGAGGCTTTTTTGTTTTTCATGCCTAGAGAGAGGGGTGACTTCGTGTACCTTGATCTGAAAGAGATCCAACATTGAGAGAATTCTCACTTCGGAGTTAATGAAAGGGGATTTGGAAGTCTTAGGTAGATAATTCGCAGTTTCTCGGATTGTACTTTTGATCTTCGAAATAATGATTTCCTCTTGAGTGGAGATGCCACGAAAGATTCTTGCATTGTGCTCCTTCCAAAGTGCCCAACAAACCAGACCATGAATTAAATTCCATGCGCGGTTAACCAAAGGATGTGAGGAGAAGTTAGATCTCTAGTTCACAATGGTGATTTGAATGGAGGAGGGATCCCAATCTGAGTTGTTGAAAACCAGTAATATCCAGTTCCAAAATTTGGACGCATATGGGCATTCATTCAGCAAGTGATCGGGGGTTTCTTCTTCTTGCTGACAAAGAAGGAATCTTGAGGGACCAATGAAGCCTTTTCTTCTTAGGTTTTCCCACGTTGAAACATTTATATGCATGACTAACCATAGAAAGATATATATTTTCAACTAGTGCTTCTTTTCCCAAATTGAGTTCCACTTCAGGTTTGATTGAAGTTGATCTAGTTTGGCAATGTATCTGTAGGCTTCTTTTAAATTGAAATGTCCAGCTGAATTTTTAGCCCATCTGGTTTGATCCTCAACAAAGTCAAGGAGGATTTGTCTTTTTTGAAGTTCTGATGAGAGATCCGACCAGGCTTGAGGATTCATATGGGGAGTCCAATCCTCTTGATCCAACCAGATTCTCCATCTATTCTCTTCGACACTCGATTTCCAGTACTAGCTGACTTTGGCCTTCCCTCTGTTTTTCATATAAGTTTTGATTTGGTGATATTGTTCTTGATCAAGTTTCGGCCTTTTTTGTTAGGCATCCTCCCAGAAAAGAGCCTTGTTTCCATTTCCTATTTCCCAGAAACTATGATTTTGAATGATATCCCTATTCTCCCACGCTTTGTTCCATATGAATTTACCTTTGATATTTCCATTTATTCTAATAATTTTCTTCTGTAAGAGGGAGGGGGTACACTTAACTTTCCATAGTATTCCCCAAGGGGAGTTGGGGTTTGCAATCCATCTCCATAAGGTTTTGGCAACCAGGGCCTTTCCCAGTAGGTCTATGTTTCTACGACCAAGGCCACCGTCTTTTTTGGGCTTGCAATTTTTTTCCCATGCCACCAAAGCCCATTTATTTTTTACCTTTGCGCCTCTCCATAAGAAGTTCCTCTGTAAGTTTCTGATTTTGTTTGAAATCACTTTTGGGGCTGCTAGAGCCGCGTACAAGTAGAGCGGTATGGCTTGTAAAATAGATTTGACCAAGAAAAGGCGGCCTACTAGATTGAGGGATTTGAAAGTCCAATTGGCAATTATTTTCTCCAACCTATTGATCATGTCCTCCCAAGTGGCCCGAGAGAGTCACCTGTCTATAAGGGGTACTCCAAGGTAAATGGAGGGGAGGGTCCTGATGGGAATGACCAAGAGTCTGGCGATGTTCCTGTGAATAAGAAGAACAACTTGGATTTCTTGGGGTTGATAGTGGTTCCGGAGGTAGCAAAGAAGTCAGACATAATGGACATGAAAGAGGAATCTTCTTTGATCGTTGAGAGCCCCATAAGAATGGTGTCATCCAAAAATTGTTGGTGCATGGAGGGGGGAGCAGAGGCATGGGGCTGGAGACCTGTGAGCTTATTAGCATGCAAGGAAGCAGAGATTGAGTGGCTTAGCCCTTCAGCCATAATGACAAAGAGGAAGGGAGAGATAGGATCCCCTTGCCTGATACCACTAGAATGATTAAAGGATTACGAAGAGGAACCATTCATGAGGATGGAGAAAAAAGCTCTTGACACCATTGCCATGATCCGCTTGATGCTGTCTTTGTGGAACCCATACGCTCCCAGGGCTTGTCTCATATAATCCCAGCTAATTTTATCAAAGGATTTGGACATATCTAGTTGAATCATCATTCTAGGGTTTTTTTGGGATTTGAGAAAGTGGATAAGCTCATGAGAAAGGATGATAGTATCCATGATTTGCCTTCCTTCCACATAGCCGGATTGTTGATGGGAGATAAGGAGAGGAAGGACGACTTTAATCAGATTGGCGAGGAATCCGAAGATTATTTCGTAAATGACATTGTAGAGGGCTATGGGCCTAAATTTATCTAGGGAATCAACATAATTTCCCTTGGGAATCAAAGTTAGGAAAGTGGAGCTAAGGGATTTTAGGACAGACTTCTGAATGTGAGATTCTTCTACAAGGACATGCACTTCCAATTTGAGGATGGGCTAGCAATATTTGTAGAAATCAATAGTGAAACCATCCATACCTGGGGCTTTTCCTTTGGGCATTCCCATGACCACATCTTCAACTTCCTGGAGGGAAAATTTCCTAAGGAGCATTTTGTTATGCTCCAACATGAGGATTTCGGGTATGTGATTGGTGATCTTTTTAATGTCCTACTCCTGTTCATTCCTTGGTTCTTTGAGAAGAGAGATGAAATAGTGAGTGAGCTCTGTTTCCAACTCCTCTTGAGAGTGAATGAGATGACCATCTTGGTTCTTCACAACCAAGATTTTGTTGTTTCTCCTGTGTTGTATCATTGATTTATGGAAAAATGCGGTGCTCCTTTCCCCACATTTCAGCCAATTGATTTGGATTTTTGTTGCCACAACTTTTCTTCTTGGATGGCTCTTTCTTCCCAGCTTTGTTGTAATATTTTTTCCTCTTGCTTACTGCTCTCCGTAATCCCTTCTTCAATTATATTTTGTTGGAGAAGTTCCAGTTTGTGCTCCAAGTTTTTTTTGTCCGTGATGATGTTTCCGAATGATTCTCCGTTCCATTTTTTGATTTCCTCTTTGATATGTTTTAACTTTTGTTGGAACGTGTACATTTTTTTGCCATCTCTGGTGGGAGGGTAAGTCCACCATTGTTTCATTTTTTCCATGAAGTCCAGGTGATCCAACCAAAAGGCTTCGAATCTGAAAGGCTTATTTTTCGGACCATTGGATATTTGAATATTGAGAGAGATAGGCCAGTGACCCAAGCCTTCTTGTGGTAGGATTCTTACTTCCATTTCCCAAGAGGTAAGATAAGTTGCCTCAAAGAAAAGGAAGCAGTCTAAACAGGAGGCAATTAGAAGGTCTCCTCCTCTTCTGTTATTCCAAGTAAAAATGTCATTTTTAGTGGGAATGTCGTTGAGGTTGAGGTTTTCAATGGTGGTAAGGAAATCCTCAGAATCTTGTCAAGCTTCCATATACCACCTTTCTTCTCAGACAAATTTGTTATGATATTAAAATCACCTGTTATGATTTTGAGAGGAAGGTGTAATGGATCTAGAAGTCTGGAGATTATTTGGAGAATTCTAATTCGGTCTATCACCTTGTGCAGGGCATAAATGTTAGTTATACAAATACTTTGGTTGGTGCCAATGATTCTTAGGATCATTGTTATGGAATGATGAGTGGCTAGAGAGTATATGAGGTCAAACTTGTAGTTTTTCCAAAAGGTCATTATACCACCCACTGAACAGGTAGCCGAGTTGGCTAAGGAGCTGTATGGCTTGAAACAAGAGTTGAGAAGGAGAGGGGGGTGAACAGCTCTAGTTTGGTTTCTTGAATTAGAAGGATATTAGGATGATCAGATAGGATTATGTTTTCTAAGATTATTTTCTTCTCGGGACTATTCATTCCTCTAATATTCCAAGAAATGCAATTCATTGACATGGAGATGGGTTTAGAGCTAGAGTTTTTACCTTTCCTTCATTGACTAATTTGGCTCCTAGTTCTTGGAGGAGCCGACTGGTAGTCTTTCAACCTCGTTTTTGGCTTGAGCCTTTGAGGTTGAGTCCTCCTACTGGAATATTTGCTAAGATTCCCTTTGATGCTGTGATTTCTTGTGCTGGGTGGAGTGATTTGAGTTTTAAATATTCCTATAGGAGATAAGCGCCTTCAATTTTTTGTAGCTATTGTTTTGATATGGAATTAATTCCATTTTGTTTCCATTCCTATGCAATTATTGCTAAGTCTACTCCCTCCAAAGCTTCCTCTATGGTGCTTTCCTCTGTCTCTACTTGCTCTATTTTTGTATCCTCTTGCGAATGCTCATTTACTCTCTTGGTGTAGCCTGTGTCCCTTTCATCATATTCTCTGTCTGTTGGGTTTGTTTCGTCTTCTCCTGCTTCATCTCCTATCGGGTCATTAGGATCCCTTTTCTCTTGGGTGCTATTCAATGCAATGAAATGGTTCTGACCTGATTCTTTATATTGGTTCTTCTTGGGGATGGCCTTTTTCCTATTGTTCTTGTTCCTGGAGATGATTTTAGTATATCCTTCACTATCTTTTCTTTTACTTGCCTGCTCTGGAGATTGAGGGGTTTTGTTCATAGGACAGTCTTGGAAGAGATGCCCTTGTTCGTGGCACTTTTTGCATTGGAAGGGAATATTTTCATAATCTATACTTTGTAGCCAGACTTTCTCCTCGAAGATTAATTTTATTACTTATGGCAGGGCACCAGAGACATCTATGTATATGCAGATTTGGGCGTAGGAAACATAGTGACCCATTCTGGTGATTTCAGACATTTTGATGTACTCCCCCACCTGGTCTCCTATACCTTTTAGGACCAAATGAGATCAGTAATCAATTGGTAATGAGTAGAGGTGAACCCCATAAAATCCTCCTTTTTTCGGTTTGAAGTTGTCCTTCCAAAATCTCATGTATAATCCGGTTGAATTGTAGAAATAGGGTCTTCCTTCAAATATTTTGTCTTTGTCTTCTAGGAGGTCAAAGATGACTATGAAGAATCCTTTGGAGCCCAGCTGAAGTCTGATCTCCCCTTTGGGTTTCCATTTGCTTTGTATCCACCAGTTCAGGGCTCTTTCAGTTGGCCAAATACCCATGAACTTGCATATTACTACATGTTCTTACATGTATTCTCTATAGACTCCTACAGCTCGGTCCTAGAGTTCCAGTTCTGGGATTTTCTTGGCTATGGGGTTGTAGTTATTATTTGTCCTTTTCCTCTGATCTTGGGGCTCCTCCTAAGTTTTTGAATGATTTATGTCAACAAGGAAGGGCATGTTCGAGGCCTTTCCTTATGTTGTTCGAGTATCATTGGTTATCCTTTTCATTATTTCTTCCTTCCTCTAAGGCAACTCTTTTTGTTGTGGATGCATTGTTGCTACTTTGTCATAGTTTCCTCTTGGTGAGAAAAAGGTCGAGCTGGAGGCAAGTTTGTGAAGAAGGAATCCTGGTCTAGAGGTTGACCAGTGACCATGTCTTTGAAGGAGTGGGCACCAAGATGCTGATGCAGTTCAGCCATGGCGGTCAGGGCACTGAGAGGCCCCAAGTAGATGCATAAGGGGAGGCCATGAAGAGCATCGCTGCAGGGATTAGGTCATGGGTGCCATTACTGGATTAAGTCAAGCTCATGAAATTTTCATCTCTCTATGGTATTTTATTGTTATGTATGGGAATGTATGGCTTATTTTTGGCTTCATGTCTGTGTGAAAAGAATGTATTGGTCGGGTGGAATGGTTGTTTCCATGTTTGGTTGTATTGGTTAGTGATTCCTGTTTGCTTCTCATCGGTGTTGGTCTTAAATTATATTGGTGTTTATATACATGGGAAGTGGTTTGACACATTGGAGGTGCTTGTGTTGTTTGGTAGAGACAGACCATCTTTGGTTTTAACTTATTCTCTGAGATATCTGAGCAGATACTGTGGGTAATGAGAAGAACGAATCATTGGAGGATGGTTGTCACGTCTTGTTCTGCATTCACTTTGCTTGGGTTTAATATTTATTTTTTTTGCTTTTGTCATTTGAAATTATTCCAGGAGTTCATAATTGGAGTGACCATCTAGTCGAAGAGCCAAGGGCATTCATTCATTCAGTGGTCTGGGTAGTTGATTATTGCTTAACTCAGAGATGATTGACGAAGATGGTCAGGTCATCTGCGGGTGCTAGTCAATCTGGAAATGGGGGTTGCAAACGCAACCAAAACAGAGAGGCTCGGGTAGAAAAAGGAGCATCCTCTTTGAGGTAGACAAGGAGAAGGGGAAGGAAGACAAACACCCAACACATCACTGATGTGGCCCATGCATATACAGTGGGCACCCCTGAATAGGTCAGCCAATTGATACCATGTTGGGAGACAAACCTTAACCAAAGAGCTGAGCAAGAAATCTAGGTCGAAGATTGGCACCTGCTAGTACCAAATCTTGGCCACACCCAAGGTTGGCTCACCTAATACAAGCAGATAATTTATCTTTACTGGATGATGAATAACATAGTAGCCATAGCTATTACACGTGAAATATGGTCTATCAAAGCTAATCCTAGACTCCAGGAAATTCAGAAAGAATTCCAACTTGTTCAACTCCAAATTCGGCAGCAAAACATCTGCCTGAGTCATATTGAGAAGCACATTATGTGCATTCATCATTCCAAACTACCAAGTTCTCTGCCTGAGTCATATTGAGAAGCACATTCCATGCATTCATCATTCCAAACTACCAGGTTCCAGTGCAAAGGACTCAGCCCCTATGGAGTCCTCTAATGGTTAGTTATTTCCTTTTGTTACATTTTGAATATGTGTATGTTGAATAGTAGTACATATGTTATTATGTTAAGTGTGAACTAGTTTTTAGACATTCTGGCATATAAGGCTACTTTTAACGGACTAAAGAAACTCATATTTTGGTTGGCTTATAATGCATTCCAATGGCCAAAAGACCTGGTTTCCCAATGGGAAGGTTGAGGCCATGAAATGTCTTTTCTGGTTGTCACCTACTTTGAAAATGAATGAATGAAAGGCGCTACTAAGCTTACATTTTTTTATATATAATTAATTAATTAATAGTATCTAAATGTATAATTAATTGATTAATTTTATTATTATTTTATATAGGATTTTTTTTTTTAAAATTCACTAAAATGCAATGTTCTTTAGTTAGTGGTTATTTATTTTTAAGTTGTTTTAAATATTTGTGTTTTATTCAAAATTGTTTAGAAATTAATTTAAATTTGGTTTGATAAATGAGTTCTTTTTATTATTTAACATGTTTTGTGTTTCGGTTTTTTCTTTTGGTTTTTAATTAAATATTTTCATATTTTTAATTATTTTTTTCTTTCATTACCTCAATTTTTTAAGTGATGGTTTTTTATTTCTTTCTTCTTTTTTTTCCCTTGATTTTGTGAAAATTGAGGATGCTTTTTATTTATTTAATTTATTTTTTTTCATGATGAATTGGTAGCTTTTGATCTTGCATTTCCCAAATTCTCACATTGAAATACTTTGGTTGACGTTTTGAGCCATCAAGTGGCTCATTTTCAAGAGATGTATGAAGTTCGATCTATAACAGAGAAGTAAATATGTGAGGGATGCACGAAAAAGAGACGTTAGGTAAATTTTGAATGTTGAGAGGTCAAATTAGTTAAATGTTAACAATAATTGAAAAGAAACAAAAGAAATATATATATTAGGAATTTATGATTTAGCATGAGTCGTGACTCTATGAGGTTGGGGGATCCTACTCCTCGAATCTTATCATAATGGGCCAAAGATGCCCCCTATGGGATTTGAATTATCCAAGTGGAGGAGATAACATACCATTTTTCCAACCACACAGTCATCCCACGAGGAGATGCCATCATTAATTAAATATTACAATTTTAGTGCCTCATTGAAAATAGATCAAGTTGTCTTAGGATAAGATCTCAAACAAGCCTTACTTTTAGCCTTTAGAGAAAATAAAATAAAGAAGGAAACAAAGAAGAGAAGAAGCTCTTGGTAGAATGATCCTTTGATTTAGGTGTTGACTTCTTTCTTTTTTTTTAGTCATGGCATTTGAATGATATCATGGTGGTTGAAAGTTGTTGAAATTTTAAGTTTTTCTGTACATGTAATATTTGGTTTTAATTCCATGGTTGAAAAATGTGAGAATTTTAAAGTTTTTCAGAGTCATGCTATTTGATAATTAACACCATGGGTGAAAATTGTTGGAATTGATTTTTCATGATCATAATTTTGGTTTTTAATGACATTAACGAAAAATATTGGAATTTTAACTTTTTTTAAGAAAACAGGTGATGCAATGTCACCACTTTTCAATTTCAAGGATTTTTTTTATTTATATTTTTTTTAATGTTTTTTGTACAAAAATAGAGGTTTTTTGGGCTAGAGTTCTGGTTTGGGGTTATAGTTCTCGTTAAGTTGGTAACATTGTTGAATATCAAGTGGTACAATATTTCGTTCTACTAGTTATATAAACTTAGAGGTGATTATAAATATGAGCTTACATTGTTTAGATACCTGCAACATAGCATCTTCACGTACTCATATTAAAGGATATGGTTTTGGATGAGGCTTAGTTTCTAGTCTAATGTCTTAATAATTCCTTCAGAAATGAGATTAGCTTGTGAACCACTATCAAGAAGTGTGTCAAATTTTGTATGTTTTGAGATAACCCTAGTATGGAATAACTCAATTCTTTTCCTTTAATCATGCATAGTTTCGGGTTTTATAGAATGGGTATTAGAGCTAGAGCTAGCATAAGAAGATGTATCATGTATTTCCATGGGCATGATATTGCTTTCATCACATGAAAAGATCTTGTTGGATTGTAGCAATGATCATCTTATTACCCTTCTTATTCCATAACTTATTTGGTATCAGTTCTAGATGAAGTTTCCAATACTTGGCTTCATCATGTCCTTAATTTTTTCAATGTGAGCATGCATTCTCTTCATCTTCTTTCTTCATTTTAGTTTTTATTTTCATCTTATCCTCTCCTTTGTTATTGCTTACAACTGGCAAAACTAGTTTCATTGAGAATTTGTCCTAGACATTCTTTTCCCTTAACTTAAAATGAGTGGCTTGGGCACAAACTTCATCAAGATTAGTTGGGTTAAAGATAAGAATAACATGTCTCAAATATCTATGCAACCTGCCAATATACTTCAAGTTAGAGTCTCTTACATATAAGGAGGAATGCCAAATTTTAATGTCTTGTATCTAAACTCATGAGTATATTCTTACACATTCTTCCCTTTACCTTGCCTTAGATTCTACCAATCCATTATTGCTTGTTACGTATACCCTAAATGGTAAAATTGCTTCTTTAATACAATTGTGAATTCATGCCAAGAAGATATCGTTTTACCTTTCTTAAGAAGTTCTTCTTGAATCTTATTCTCCCACTAGATCAATGATGTGTTTCCTAGTTAGAATGTAGCTAGTTGAACTTTTGTACCTTTATCCATGATTATTTAAAACCTACAATATACTTCAATTTGCTTCATCCACTTAACTAACTTTTCTGCATTCTGAAGCACTGCTCTGAAATGGAAAAGGGAACAGTGGAGGAAAATGGAAAACCGAGCTAGGGTTTATATGTTCAACAATGGGGTTTGGGGCACCACCACATTCTGTCCCTTAGACATCTCGATGGGCAGCAGGGATGCTGATGCTCTGGGATGATGGTGGCTCCAGTTTCCCAGATGGGGTTTATTTGAGGAACCAATTCGGTGGGAACAAACGGGGCTGCTTTGTCGCACATGTTTTTGATTTCTCTCCAAGCCCATAGATGTAGGATCCTTCAGGATGGATTGGCTACCATGACTGTGTTGGATGGTTTTATGGTCAAAAAAGACAGTATTTTCCTCTAGGCACAAAGCATTTGATTGTCACCGGATTGGTGAAACGCTCCCCTGTAGCGGCCTACCTTTGACTAAGGGATTTGCAAGGGGAATGGATCAACTGGGGGTGCAATTCAGCAGATGGATCACTGGGATCATGGCACCAAGGTGGAGGTTGGACCATCTGGTTAGTTTTTCCATAAAATCTCTGCAATCATCGACTACTAGGACTTCTCACCATTTTAGCGATTCAAGATCAAGTGTTCTCTCGTGCCTTGGTCGGTCCTGCTTTACAGACCATATGTGGGGGCACAAATAATGCTCCCCACCATCACGTGATCACCATGGTCTTCAACATTGTTCGGGCTACCTATCTTTGGGTGGTCTATTAATCATAAAAGGGAGACCGACTACCAGAAACAGGGCAACAAATTTCTGAAGGAGATCACAAAGACCTCAATGCAATGCGGTGCACTTGATGCTACTCGACCTATGCACCTCTAAACGGAAAAATAACCCCCACCTCTGGTAAATTCTCTTCGATTTCAAATTTTAACTAAAACCCCTTCTAGGATGTCACTTTTGGTTTGGGTTCACACAATAGACTGTGTTTCATTTGAAGAATCTCATCTCCCATCACATTGGATATCTTGTCGAATTACAACATATGATTTTTGGGGGCAGAGCACTCTAGGACCTAGGCCCCTCATGGAGTACAATATTTTACCTTTGTCTACTATAATACTCAATATGAGGCTGAGAAGTTGCGCGACATACTACAATAAAACAAATCATACAGGACGAGGCATTGGGAGCAGTTCAACAAAAAATACATAAACACATTAGAAGCACAACAATGGAAGAATTTCTTTCAAGAACATCCTCCAAGGAAAAAATACACCTTCAAGGACACCAAATAAGTTGGAACCGAACCTAGTCCATATATTATGGAGCAATTGAATTATACCCCATAATTAAACATAGATATACCAGACACAGATGAGCATTATAATACTTTTGAAAAACAAGCTATTATTTGTCGATTCAACTGTTTCTAGCCAAAACCTATTGACCTCTTTCATTGGATTTTCACAAACTGGAATACTCACTGTGAAATTCACCTTTGTTCCAAGGGTTTTTTCATTGTGATTTTCCCTTCAACAGAGGCTAGATACATTATATTACGGGAAGGACCATGGTTCTGGGGATCCACAGGTCTCTTCATCACATCATGGTTTCCATAATTTAATGTAAATACCATGGTTGTTTCTAGCATGCAAATTTGGGTTCATTTGCACAATCTCCCATTACATGTTTGGAACCAACAATTCCTTGCAGGTATCGGCAACACCATTGGGTGATACGTTAAAATGGACACACAAAGACTAGAGGAAATAATTCTCACATTCACATGAATTTGTGTGGAAGTGGATATCAACAAAGGCTTGGAATACCGCATACAATTGAAACACAAACAGAGGTGTTGGACACAGATACTAGATTATGAAAATACAACATTTAGATGCAGAATATGCCAGCAAACAAGACACCTACAAAATATGTGCCCTGAAGCCAAAAAAGACACCCAAGGAAAGAAGAAAATAGGGAAACAACCCAAGGGATACCACCAAACTCTGATGAGGAGGAGGAAGATGATGTGGAACATCCCATACCCAACAAGAACAATAAGATGAATAAAGAACCAGAAGTACATGAATTAAATCCATAAGATCCAATGGACTCACAACCGGTAAAGATACCAGATACAATAGATACTAGTGGATCCAAACGACTACATACATCAAAAAACTCTGATTTTAATAAAGACAACCCTCGACCTGAGGCTGACACTTTTCTTGCACTTGTATCTTCAATGTCGAATCAAGGGGAGCGGCACAAGGTTGAGAAGAAAAAAGGGAGAAAAGCACAATTTTTCTCCCCATTTGTACATTTTTTTTGCTTTCATTGAATTTTTTATCAACAAACATTGACTTGCTGATGAAATGTTTCACAACATCTGTAGCATGTAATTTTGTTTTCATTAATAAAATTAAGATTTTTCTTTTGGAAAAAAAAAACTTCTCTGCATTCTCTCCATTACACATTGGCAACTTAAATTTCAAATAAAATTTTAGCAAAGACAAATTAGAATAACTTTTCTCTAGTTTTCTTTTCTATGATGGTATGGAGAAGGAAAAGTTTGAGAAGAGTCACCACCACCTCCTTCTTTAACTTGAATTTTTCCTTCTCCATTCTCCCATTGTTCTTTATATAACTCTTCCACCATGGCTTTAATGTTGAGAAAATATTGTCGAAACATCATTTCAAACTCAGTGAGGTTTCCTTCCCTTTCAGGCATGTTTCATATTGGTGGTGAAAGGTTAAGTTACCTCGACTGCCAATAACCTAGGATAACTCAACCCACAACTCTGTATTCCTATCCAATTTTAAAAAAAATCAGAGATCATTTACATATGCAGTAAGTATAGGAGTATGAATTTGTATTTGATAGGGTCCATGAGATAGATTTCTCTCACCTTCCAATATTTTCCTCTCCTCATCCAATTCAATATGCTTCCTTTGAATAATTGATGCAACAGGTAGGCCAAACAAGCATTTAAACTCACACACGCAACCCTGAAACTTCTACCCGTAAGCGTTGCGAAATTATTTTGCAACGTTCAAAATACCCTATAGGAGATACGAGATAATTTTGTAGCACTCTTAAAATTCTATTTTTCAAATTTCAGAAAGTTGAAATGACTTGGTTTCATTCCCCATCAATTATACACAACCTTGAATGGGTCCTTGACACAAGGAATGATTCCATAGGTTTTTATCCATTAGGTTTGCAATACCATCACAAAGTGACCAATCAAAAATCAACCAAAGAGGGTTTTGAAAATATTCAAACAAGGTACTCTATTTTACATGACAACACTCTATGCGTTGTAAATACCACATAGTCACTACTCAGGAACATAGGGAACATTCCTCCATGAGTTTGGAAAAATTACAAAAAAATTCCAAAGATACATGACTAAAACACACACTGGTTAAGTCATAAGGTATCAACTATTAATATCAATTGATTCAACATATTACAAGGTCTCAAAAATTTTGTACCATAAATACATAACATCTACAACACATATACGACACTACAATACACCAACTACAACAACGATATAAAGCTACAACTTCAAAACATGATTCTTGACATCAACTCAATCTTTGATCCATATGCACATGTGTATATATGTTCAACTCCAAATTGCACTTGAACCAAAGCATCAATTTTCCCCTAAAGCATATAGCAACCACACTTCTCGACAAATTTAGATTCTTAATATAAATTGACTCAACAAGTGCAAAATTAAATAAATTGAATCTTCATTGATAATATACATATAGAGAAGTTAACAAAAATAGAGGCATATAAACATGTTTCTCATTAATCAGATTCAAATATACATTAAAATTGTCCATATATACAATGTAGCTCATGCATATTTTGACCTTTGTCTCTTCTCCTCACTCTGGAGCTTCTCTTCTTCTCCTCCACCTCTTCTACACACTTTTCTTCTCAAATGCAATTCTATTTAAAAAAAAAAAAGCTAACATGGGACAACCAAGAGTCACAAGATGAATTGTTTCCCCTTCTCCACAAAATAAGGGAAACCAAAACTATATTTACATTAGAAAATGATTTCTCCAATTTATTCTAAAAACAAAACTCACTTTCTAGTGTAAACATTTACAAAACATTTAAAACCTCTCCCATCATCGCCATGTGACCATCCCATCACATTGGCAAGCTCTGGTCCAGTCTTCATCGATTTTTTTTTGTGCTCCATCTATGCACCTGCATCATATACCGATTTCAAAATTGTACTCTTCAAGCAATCCTTCTCCATGTTTGAGCATTAGACATTGTTAGCATTTAATACCAATGTTATGCAAACCCAAATCAACCTATCTTTAATCAATCCAACTTTGATTCCAAAATTGATTTGAAATTAGTGCTATATTGTTTCATTACATTTTTTAAATTCTTATAGATTTCCCAATTTTCTTGCAATTTTGTTAAATATTGGTTTAATAGATTAAAATCGGGATTTTAAAGAACTAAAATTGGGAATAGAATAAAAAAACATATACAATACTTAGAAAATTTATAATGGATTTCAACTTGCAAGGGTTATGTTTCAAGGTCCACTTCAAAACATGAATTGATCCATTAAAAATGATACAAAGTCCACCATTAGATCTCTTTACATCATAGAATGTCCTTCAAGTTTCAAAATGTCACTAATCTCTCTAGGAAGACAATAACACATGGCATGCTCCATTAAAGACATGGAGCTATATGTTGGTGGGGGCGGGGCATATGGAACTGTATATGCCTCAGCCCTATTTTCATGCTTCCACTGGTTCATGTTGCAGGCTATCATCATTGTTTGTCATGGGTGTCCCTCTACTACAAGTTTGTGTGTGCATGGATTCACTAGAGTTCCCTCCCTGCTGTCGTTGGTGTATTTCTCCAAGGGCGGGTTTTTCTTGGGGTTTTGTCGTCGACCTATTCATGCCTTCGTCGTCTATGGCCCTCCATTGATGCATCAATTTCCATTGTGGCCAAGGGTCTTTTTCTTTGGCCTTGGTAGGCATCATGTTTCTTCTACATGTGCTCTCTTTGTGTGGAGCTCTTGTCATCACCGTCTATGTCATGCTCTTCTACTTTGGTTTGTTGTTTTTATGGATTTTTCATCGACAACTTGCTGAGCTTCATGGCTTCCTTTCTTGTAGCCTGAGTGTCCTTCCTGTCGTTTCCCTATTCGTGGGTGTTATATTTAGGGTTTTTAACCGATTTTATTAGACATTTTTGTTCATTTTCATGTTGCCTGTTTTTGGGATAGTTTTTCTAGGGGCTTCTGGCCCCGGTGCAATTTATGCATGTATGCACATGATGATGCCTATCAGAGAATCTCCAAGTGCATCCAAGTTTGTCAGAGCAAATTTTGATTGAATTTTTTTACTATTTTGTATGCATGTGTGTGTGATGAGTCATGTCAGAGCATCTCCAGGTGTGTCCAACTCAGACAAAGCATCTTCTGGTTGTTATTTTATTTTTGGGCCTTGCGCCCTTATTTCTTGCAAATTTATGTTGGGTCTTCTATCTTGCATTATAGTGATTGGCTGCCCATTTGTGGGGCTATTTATGGTGCTCCCTACAGGGTTATTTAGTGGGCCTGCATGCATTGTTATTTTTTTTATACAGTTTATGTAAACAAATTTCATTTTAATGAAAATTGTTGGTTTTTTCTTTAAAAAAAAAAAAGACAATAACATGTCTCCCAACATTTGATGATTTTTTTGTGCAATATTGAACACAAACTTGCTTATTTTCCTAGTAAAGAATCTTTTTATCACGTTCAAATACAACATGCTCCTTTATGTAACGTTTACAAGGTGTGTTGTCTAGTGGTTAAAGTGTCACCATTTTGCACAAAAGGTTGGGGCTAAAATCCCCTCAATCTGTTTTTTCATTTTCTTAAGGATAATATATATCCCACTTGTATTGCTTAAAATGATTTCTTGTTCTTTATAGCACTTTGTGGATATTAAATTAAGCATATGATAACATGTATGTTATTATTAGGTGGTACATATTGTGTTATTAAGTGGGTTGAATCTTTAATAGTTATTTAAATCCCACATTCATTCCATATCCATGCCATCGATATCAAATGTGGAAAATATCAAGGATGTTGATCCTTTGTATATCCATGCCATCAATATCAGATGTGGAAAATACTATGGATGACAATACTTTGCATAGGATATGAAATTGCCACACATACACCTGATAGATCCACAGGTCAACATTCTATATATCCATGCCATATCAAATGTGGAAAATACTATGGATTTGTAAAATACTATGTGGAAAATATTGTGGATTTGGAAAATGCTATGGATGCTAATCCTTTGCATAGGTTATGAAATAGTTGGTAGGGTGACATCATAATATTTTTACATGTTTGGTTTCAACTTTTGTAGGACATATCTTTTGTATAGGGTGTCTTATTGACCCCATTAAAATTACATTGGAAATCTCTTGAGAGGCTCTTCGATGTGTGGTTGCTTTTAACAGAAATTGATACAATATGATTGGATCAATTGTGGGGATCCTCTTTGATCATTGTTTAACATTCTAATTCAAGACGTCATAGGTTAGGGTTGTCTTATTTAGGTAAGGAATATGTAATCTAGTTAAGGGCACAAATATCTAGGAGGATGCATACTTGCATCCCTCAAATCATGTCTAGTCAAGGCATTATTTTGAACATGTCTAGATTCATTGTACCTACTCTTATTCCTAGTCTATAAAGTAGAAGGCATGAGTATGGGTTTTATTCATTTAGTTCAACAATTAGCAATGAATCACTATGTTATTTTTTTAAATAGAAAATTTCAATCCATAATTAATGAGAAAGAAGAAAGAGGTTTTAATAGTTCATCTATTAAGTTTATGGCATATATTTTTGGTGATATGTGTTTATAGATTCTAGAAATATTAGAGTTGTGGTTTTCAATGGTTTTTAGTTTTTCACTCTCTAGTTTTCTTTTGGAATTCTTTTAGTGCAAACTTTATTTATGATCGCCTAGGAAATATAACATGGTATCATAGCATAGTTTCTTAAATCTTTTGGATTTATTGTATGGAGAGGCAAACTATTTGGAATAAAGAGTTGTTGAACGGTTTCAATGGATAATATACCCAAGCTTCAATGATTGAAGTAGAATTGTGCTAGTGATTAACATGTGCATTTGAGAAGATTTGTGGGGGCATGAAACCCTTTTTTTGATTCAATAATTGTAATTGGAGGTTATTCAAAGTAGTTGCAACAATGACAAACCATAGCGTGTGAGATAGTCACTTGTTGGAGAAAACCTCCAACTTTGGGCCTTGGAAGTTGAGACTAGAGGACCTCCTAGAAATGGATGGGTTATGGTACCTTATGGAGAAAGTGGTTGCACCATCTACATATTCCAAATATTTTGTAGAACACAACAAGAAGCCAATAAACGTGAAAAGAATAATGTTGGATTCAATAAGGATAACATGTTCCCTCATGTTTCCATGAAAAGGATTGCCAATGACATGTATGATACCTTGGCAACCTTGTACTAGAGTGTAAATGTATATGGGAAGATGCTCTTAAAGAACAAGCTCACCTCTACACGCACGAGTGAAATAGATACATGAGAAAGATATCTCATGAAGATATGAAGCTAAGATATTAAATTAACACAATTGGGGACATGGTTAACAAATGAGATAATTTGGATTTCTCGATATGCCTTTTGTCCACTATGGCACAAATTTTCATAGGTTATCTATAGTTGGGAGAATTTACTTGAGTTCGGGTAGTTATGGGATGCTTTCATTAGAGAAGAGATGAGACTATAGAAAGTGTCAACTAGTTATGAAGTTATTCCAACCTAAACCTCATTAAGAAGGTGAGGTAGTGAGGAAAGAAAGGATATGGAAGTGTCAAAAGACAAAACAAGATTTAGGGACTTTTAACAAGTAGGAGAAGGATTTGGGCCATATTGAGTACCTCAACTAAAACAAGAATGGTCATTATGCTTCTTAGTGCCATGAGAAGAAAGATAAAGGATAAGTATCAACACAAATAATTTGTAGGAAGTGCTAAATCTCCAAGAGTGGATGAGTTGACTACTCGGTTTGATACAACATTTTCTATGGTATCATGCCTTTCCACCAAAATAGGTTTAGGTGTTAGGTGATATGTTGACAGAGGAGCCTTGAGACACATGATTTTGATTAGATTAGCCTTTTTCAAGTTGGATAAATGGGATAGTGGAACATAGGTGGACCTTTATTATGATGGAAAGTACCTACTAGATTAGGGTTTATCTCATTTTCCATGCCTTCCTAAGAATTTTTGGATCTACATGAGGTATTGTATCTTCCTAGTATGAATACAATTCTTCTTTCAACTTCCTGCTCTAGTAAATTTGAAGTGTAGGGTTGAGATTAATAATTGGGAAGTGATCATTAGAAATAAAAATCATAGAAAAACTAGTCAATTTATGGCTATAATAATCAAGGATGGTGACATTAATAGACTACTTATAGATCCAATGAAGCAAAAAGCTTCATTGCCCAACAGTGACAATTAGTGTGAGCTTTAGAGTAGAGGATTTCATCAGTTGAACTATGGTTCCTTCTCTTTAGAAGGGTATGGTGGCTAGCTTCCCTCACTTAGTGGTGGAGAAGAAATGGTTTTACAAGGGATATGCACTCAACAAGCATGCCAAGGCTACTTTTCCAAGTAGTATGAATAAATTAAGTGGGTCTTGACCTGATTCATTTAGATGTTTGTGAACCCATGTCATCGGTGTCTTTAACAAGTAATATTTATTATGTTACTTTCATTTTTGCTTCTTATAGAAAGACCTAGATATTGTAACAAGCCTGGGTTAAAAGTTCATGTAATAAAGTTAATAGAGGCAAAATAAGACCAAGGTCATGGGACACATATTCCAAGCTGAATGTTGGGAAAAACATCCTAGTGGGTGTTCATTTTTGTTTATTATGGATAAGGAAATTGGCAAAGGCATTAATTGGCATTTTATTTATGAAAATAAAGGAAAATAGGAGAAAAGGGAGATGAAAGGTTACAAGTTTTCATGAGAGGAAAGTTGAAGGAAAAATAGCGGAAAATGAAGAAAATAAAGGCCTCAATGATAAAAAGACTTCTGAGGATCAGTTCACAACTTTTTTCAGTCTGGTTTTGGAGCTCTCTCTATTCTCTCATATACTTTCACATGTAGACATAGTGTAGTTGCAAGAAAGGGCGTGTATTGTTTTCAGTGCATGTTTCCAGTGATAAGCATAAGGATGTTGAGGATGTAGAAGTCTTGAAGAGGTATACAATTTTGCAGTAGTTTCAGGATGTATTCTCTGCAAAGATTTCATAATTGCATCCTCATAGGGAAGTGGTTTTTTTATTGAGTTGGTACCAGGAGCAACACCAACATCAAAGGCACCTTACAAGATAAGAACTCCAGAGTTAGTGGAACTAAATTTGCAGTTGAAGGAAATGCTTGACAATGGATACATTACGCCAAGTGTATTGCCTTGGGGTGCACCATGTTGTTTGTGAAGAAGAATGATGGTACTCTCAAGTTTTGTATTGATTACAGACAATTGAATAAGGTAACAATCAAGAATAATTATTTGTTGTCGAAGATTGATGATTTGTTTGATCAGTTGAAGGGAGAAACAATGTTCTTGAAGATTGATTTGAGATAAATATATCATCATGTACACATAAAAAAACAGGACATCTACAAGATTGTTGTTCGGACCAGGTGTGGGAATTATGAGTTGGTTGTGGTTCCTTTTAGTTTAACTAATGATCCAGCTACTTTCATATGTTTGATGAATAGTGTGTTTTGTCCTTATCTGGTCAAGTTTTTGATTGCATTCATTAATGGTATATCAATATATTCTAAGAATGAGGAAGAGCATGGAAAACACTTAGCAACAATATTAAGACTATCAAGAGAGCATCAGTTGTATTCCAAGCTTAATAAATGGAACTTCTTTCAGACAAAGGTACATTACTTGGGACATGTTGTCTCCAAGGAAGGCATAGTAGTGGATATGGAAAAGATCAAATCTATCATGGACTGGGTATCTATTAGGAATGTGGATGAGGTCAGATCATTCATGGGGTTAGCAGGTTATTGCATGAGGTTCATTAGAAACTTCTCAAGGATTTCATATCCTATTACATCATTGCAAAGGAAATGAAATAAATTTGCATGGGTAGAGGAATGTGCAGAAAATTTTGAGCAGTCGAAGAAGTTGCTTACAAATGCTCAAGTTTTAAATATTGCAGATCTAGATAAAGAGTTTGTGGTGTGTATAGATGCTTGCAAGAGGGGACTTGGTGGAGTCCTGATGCAGGGAAATATGTTACGAGTTGAGGAAACTAAATGAGCACAAGAAAAATTATGTGACACATGATCTTGAGTTGGCAGTGATCATTCATGCATTGAATATGTGGAGGCATTATCTTCTTGGCAAGAGGTTTGTGTTGATGAATGATCACAATGGTCTAAGATACTTTTTTGCCAACCTAATCTAAATACGAGGTAAACTATATGGTTGGATATGCTCAGTGAGTTTGACCTCAAAATCAGGTACATTAAGGGATAAGAGAAGAAATATGTAGATGCTTGTAGTAGAAGGGTATTGGTAAATCACATAGCAACCATGTTCATTTGGGATAGATTTATATGATCGGATCTTGCAAGCAAGACAATAGGATGACATGTACCAACAGTTGAGGCACATGTTACAATAACAAGGTACATGTGAATAGGATGTGGATTATCACCTCATGACAGATGGTTTGGCCAAATTTATTGATAGGATCTATGTGTCGAACAACAATGAGCTCAAGAAGCTTACCTTGAGGGAATTTCATGTTAAGTTGTATTCGAGTCATCTAGGATATCAAAAGCCAAATGGTTGTGAAGAAGTTCTACTACTGGATGAATCTAAAGAAAGAGGTAGTTGAGTTCGTTGCAGGGTGTTTGGATTATCAATAGGTAAAGGAAGAGTGTAAGCATCCAGGTGGTTTATTGCCACTGATTTTGATTCCATAAGGAAATGGGAAGCCATTTCCATGGACTTCATTAC
Source organism: Pinus taeda (assembly GCA_000404065.3). Lineage (NCBI taxonomy): Eukaryota > Viridiplantae > Streptophyta > Pinopsida > Pinales > Pinaceae > Pinus > Pinus taeda. The sequence continues at coordinate 157,509 of APFE031434433.1, forward strand.
AAGTTTTCCGAGGACATCTACAGAACACGATTCCATCATGGTTGTGGTTGACAGGTTGAACAAGGTAGCTCTCTTCATTCTAGTGAAGTCTACTAATTTAGTTAGTGAGGTAGTACATGTCTTCATTAGGGAGATAGTGAGATTGCATGGTATTCCTAAGAGAATTGTATTTGACATAGATGCTAAGTTCACTTCCAGGTTTTGGAAGGAGTTATTTACATGTTTGGGAACAAAGTTTCCCTTCAATACAGCTTAGTATCTACAGACAAATGGACAAATAGAGAGGGTCACTAAGATTCTGGAGGACATGCTAAGAATGTCTGTTATGCACCAATAGAGGAGGTGGGAGGAGTATCTTCCACTAGTTAAGTTTGCTTACAACAATGGGTATCAGGATTCACTTATGATGATTCCGTTTGAGGCACTTTATGGGTGAAGTTGTAATACTCCCATAAGTTGAAGTGATACAATGAACAAGGTACTGATAAGACTAGACATGTTTGCAGAGATGGAAATGAAAATGCAAGTTATCAAGAAAAATCTAAAAGTAGCACACGATAGACATAAGAGTTATGAAAATCAACAAAGGGTGCTTAATGGGTTTTAGGTCGGGAAGCATGTGTGCTTACGCATCAATCCCAATAGGATCTCCTTGAGGATTGGGTCATGTGCCAAGTTGGAAACTCAGTATTGCGGGACTTTCGAGATTCTTGAGAGGATTGGATGAGTGCCCTATAGAATTGCACTATCGTCAACATTGAAATTCCATGATGTTTTCCATGTTTCACTGCTTAAAAGATATGTGAAAGATGTTGATCATGTGATTGGTTGGTTTGTATTGCAGGTGCAACTAGAAGGAGAATTTCAGTTGGAACCTTAGTGCATATTGTAGCAAAAACAACTCATGCTCCGAAATCAAGCAATCGAGCAAGTTAAAGTGTAGCAGAAGCACTTTGGGATCAATGAAGCTACATGGGAGATGGTTGATCAGATGCGAACTATGTATCCTTCACTATTTTCAGTTGAGGCAAAGGAGCTTTGGCATATGTACATATTCTTGTATGGTTGTATTGTAAATGTCGCAATGAGTTGTGTTATAAAGCTCCAATAAGTAGTGTGGTTGTCATGTAGTCATGCTTTTTATGTTTGTTTTGCTTTTCAATATGATGTTCATTGTAAATATTGCATCGAGCTAAGTTATAAAGCTCCATGGGTAGTAGATTTTGGTTTTCAACGATTTTCCTGGTCATATGTGTCATAGAAAATTGAGGACACTGTTCCCCCAAGGGGGATGGGTCTGTAACAACCCTGGGTTAAAATTTCATGTAATAAAGTTAATAAAGGCAAAAATAAGACCAAGGTCATGGGACATGTATTCCAAGATGAATGTTGGGAAAAACATCCTAGTGGGTGTTCGTTTCGGTTTATTATGGCTAAGGAAATGAAAAAAGCATTTGCAAAGACAAAGAGACATTAATTGACATTTTATTATGAAAATAAAGGAAAATAGGAGAGAAGGGAGATGAAAGGTCACAACTTTGCATGAGAGGAAAATTGAAAGAAAAATAGAGAAAAATGAAGAAAATAAAGGCCTCAATGATAAAAAGGCTTTTAAGGATCCATTGACAACCTTTTTCAGTTCAATTTTGGAGCTCTCTATATTCTCTCATACTCTTGCACACTTAGAGCATTCTTGGAACATTCTAGCATTGGGAAAAGGCAGACAAAGGAAGGACAATGAAGCAAAGGAAAGTAAGGGACAAACAAGGAAAAGTTGGACCAAACAACTTCAGCAAAAAGACTTGCAAGTAACAGGTTGCTTGTGTGATTTCCTAGCTGGTTTGTGAATGCATGGTAGATGCATGTATGCATTTGGTTCTCTTGATGTCATTGGCATGGATTTTCCCACGTGTGATAGTGGTTTCAACCTTGTCTTTCCATTTTCGAATAGCCATGGTGTGATGGGGTTCTTCTATTAGGTTGAACTTTGGATTGTTGGATGGTTTTGGAACCAGGTGGGGTGGTCTCAGGAAAATTCCCAAGGCTTGGGGGTGGAGGTGGTTTAATCTCCGGGAAGCCATCGGCAGGTGGGTGGAGACAAGAAAATTCCTCAAGGTATTAGTGAAGAAATTCTGAGGCATCCAAGTTTGTTTTGGGCATTATGATCTCTTGACTGATTTTGGCAGGATTGTAGTAGCCTGAGGGTGAAGGTGGTTTAATCTATACGAAGCCCTAGTTGTTTATGTTTTGGTTTGCTTATGTGATATTTTGACCGGTTTTGGAAAGATCATGGGAGCATGAGGGTGGATGTGGTTTAATTTTCGGGAAACCATGGTGGTTTATGTCTTAAGTACCACATTCATGCTTGGAATATGGCACGAGGGTGATTAACAAAAAAAATATTTGGTTCAACTCAATCTACGGTTGGGTGGTACGAGGAAATCCCTGACTTGGTTTGATTTTTCATATGTTAATAAGATCTTTTTTCCTATTGAATTTCATGAGTACGTATACTAGTTATTATGTGGCTTTGATGGTTGTTCTATCATGGTTATTATTTTGGTTTTAGGTTGGTTATAAGCATGGTTTCATAACATGTTCCAGTTATGGCTCTTGATACATTGTTTGATTATTTGATGAATGGTTAATGAATGCATGAGCTAACAAATGTAATTTCAGCTCTTATGAGAGGTCATTATACCTTCTTGATGATTCTCAGATAAGGATCAAATCCCTAAGTTCATATATTCGTTCATGACCTGTAGATTACATGTTCTCAATATGTTTGACAAAATGACTATCATGGTTAGGCCTGGTTAGGTCAAGTCCTTGATCAAGTTTTGTATGGATATATTTTTTGTAATGTTATTTATCATTTTGGAAAGTCTCAATGAGTTCTGGGCAGTGGTCTGGAGGTTAGCCTAAAATTGTGGCTCAGAATCTCGGACCGCACCCTTTGAACTAAAGAATTTGGGTCACAACTGCACCTTGGTAGGCTTGTGCATGCGGTTGGAGACCCTAAATTGCATGGATTCCTTGATATGTATGCGGGTGGGAGCTCAGGTCACTAAAAAAACATTCCAACTCGGGGTTTGGGCACTGGGAGTGGTTGTTTAGCTCATGGGTGTCCTGTAGCTCCTAAGGAAGGTCAATAAAGTTTCGAGTTGTTGACTTCACTTCCTTAATTGTACTTAGGAGGTCAGGTTAGGTCATAGTATCCCTCAGCTCATGTTTGCCCCGACAGGCCAGTTAAAGTTCATAAATGTGGGAGGAGGCGTTACAAATATATTTTTTGAAGGTCAAAGAATTGGTCTTTAACTAAGATTTCAAGGTCCTTTTGAGAACCAAACATGTAGGAATATCAAGATATTGGGATTGAAAAATGGAGGTGAGTATGAATTGGTTCCTTATGTAGAGAATCAAGGATCAAGGGGGACTTGGTACTGCCTTATAAACCTTAGAAAAATGGGGTTGCTAAGAGAAATAACAAGTCCATAGTAGAGTCCCCAGTGGGGGTGATTTGAAAACAAACTAAGTGGGAGAGAATTGGTCCTCGGGATTGTATAAATCCTCACTATAGATTAATTTGATTATGCAATCTACTAAAGAAAAATACTTAATCTACTTTTACAATCAAACTTGCGGAAGTTTAATCGATTTGAGCAAGATCAAACAAAACACATATAACCATAAGAAGAAGAATCAATACACATGAAACACAGAAGAATACTCTAGGGAAAGCCTCAGTTAAAAACCCCACTATTTGTATTATCATACAAGTGGAAATATCTCAGGATTACACAAAGCTTTAGCTCTTGCAGTTATCCAGCTCTCGGTACAATCCCTCACTGCTTCTCATAGATAGAATAGACAACACATATGCCTTCTCCTCTGTCCTCCAAACCTCCTATTTCCTTGCGTTGTTCCTTTGGTATGATTCACCTTCAACCAAGTGGAACATTACTCTTACACACTGTAAAACTACGCAATCCTCAAGAAATGAATTCCTTCTGCGTGCAAGAGGTTTTCTCATAGGAAAATTATTGCAACTGATAGTACATTATCCCTGCCTTTAACCTCAACTGGGTCTTTGTTTAAACTGACATGCATGAGTATTTATGAGAGAATATTCAATTATCTGGAGTACACTAGTTGCATGCATGCATGCATTAACTAACTAAACTCACAATCAGTTCCACAAATTGTTTGGAACTAATTTAACTGGACTTAACTCAGTTAATTGAGATAACTAATTACAACTCAAATACAACTCATCCTTATCTCCTTAATTAAGGGATAAATTCCTCAATCAAAGGGATAACTGTTGCATGACTTCACAAAGACTTCATGTTTGAATTTCTCCAACTAATTAACTCAATATGAATTAATTATTTATTTTTCAAACAGCTGGTGAGACTAAATTTTATTTTTCAATTTTAATTCAAGGATAAGATAAAATTGGAATATCCTGAAATGCTATCTTTATCATTTCTATTTTTAGCATTTCTTGTTGTTATTTTCAACACTCCCTCTCAACAAAAAAGGGATTATCTGCCACCCTGATCCTGTCTCTATGGAACTTGAATTTACACTTTGACAATGCCTTAGTCAAAATGTCAGCATCTTGCTTCTTGGTCAAAATATACTACAACAACATGATCCTCCTCGCCACACAATCTCTGCGATGATGATACCGAATGTCAATATGCTTGGACCTGTCATGAAATACTGGATTCTCAGAGAGTTTGATACAACTCTGATTATCACAATAGATCACAGTTGGATCCATCCTCTAATCAAACAAATCACCTAGAACTTTCTGCATCCAAATGGCCTCACATGATGCTTGACTTGCAACCATGTATTCAGCCTCCACTGAGCTGAGTGCAACTGACCTTTGTTTCCTGTTTTACCAAGAAACTGCAGCTGAACCAAGGTTGAAAATTCCTCCTAATGTGTTCTTCTAATCTGATGGATTCCCTGCCCAATTTGCATCTGTGAAGCCCTGTAGCTTCACTCCCTCTGACCGTATGTACCATAATCCATATTGAGATGTGCCTCTGAGGTATCTCAAAACATGCTTAGCCGCCTTCCAAAACATCTTGGTAGGCTGAACCATAGCTTGACTCAGCGGGTTCACCGCATAGCACAAATCTAGTCATGTGTTTACTAAGTACATTAGTGAACCCACAAGCTAACGATACACATTAACTTCTACTACTTCTCCTGAAGTAGCATCCTCCTTCCTCCAGTTACCTGTTAGAGGTTAGAGGAGTCTTCATGGGCTTGCACTTCTCCATGTGGAATCTTCTGAGTATCTCATTAGCATACTTGCCTTGAGACACAAACACTTCCCCATCCTTCTGCCACACTTCCATGCCTAGAACATATTGCATGGGACCCATGTCTTTCATCTCAAACTTTGTTGAAAGGTCCTCCTTGCAAGACATGGTCAACTAATCATCACTTGTCAATATCAGATCATCAACATAAAGAAAAATGATCAACTGCTTACCTTCCACCATGATGTGGTACAAGTTCACATCCACTTCACTCTTTGTGAAGCCCAAACCGGTGAATTAGTTGTCAATCTTGGTGTACCCAGCATGAGGTGCTTGCTTCAGCCCGTACAAAGCTCTCTTGAGTCAGTACACATGTGACTCACGATCGAAGGTCTCAAAACATTTTGGCTGCTCTATGTACACCTCTTCCTCAATCTTGCCATTAAGGAATGCAGTGTTCACATCCATTTGATGGATCTTCCAACCCATCTATGCTGATAGTGCCAACATCGATCTGATAGATGAGTACCTTGCTACAAGAGAAAAAGTCTCATCATAGTGAATCCCCTCGACCTGTGAGAAACCACGAGCAACAAAACTTGCCTTATGTTTCTCCACACTACCATCAATAGCTTGCTTTACCTTGTAAAGCCAACGGGAACTCACAACTGACTTGTTCTCCGGTCTTGGAACAACATCCCAAACATTGTTCTGAACTATGGAGTCATATTCCTCCACCATAGCATCGACCCAAATCAGCGGCTGCACTGCTTCCTCAAAGGAAGATGGCTCGGTCTCAACTCATTCCCCAACAAGGGCCATGTATCCAGTGTACCTATCAGGTGACCTCCTCTATCTGTGCTGAGAAGATGGTTCTCCCACATTCTCCCTCGCATCCGACAACAATCTGTCAGCTTCTCTTGTGTGCGTCGCCCATATCTGGAAGACTCTGTTTGAGTGGATGTCTCCACTCCTAGAACCTTTGTGTGCGGCTATTCTGCATCAGTCTGAGGCTCCTCCTCCTTACGAACCAATAGTTCCTCCACAACCTGTAGTTGGAGCTCTTTCTCAAGGGAAACTCACATGGCCTTCTGCTCATCAAACTTGAGATGTTTGTGAACCATTGTCCTCCGACTGGTAGAAAAATACACTCAATAGTTGTGGGGTGTATCAGTGTACCCCACAAGTATACCCAACTCTGTTGTCGGCTCAAGTTTCTTCCAGGCATCCTTAGTCACATGGAAATAAATCGATGAGTCAAAGATCCTGAAGTGACCCGCATCTGGTCTCTTCCCGGAGAAAGCTTCCTCTGGTGTCTTCATCACAAGAATGTGATGCAGGCTTCTATTCTGCAAATAGACCGTTGTGTTGCATGCCTCAGCCCACAAATGAATTGGTAGGCCTTGGTCATGCAGCATAGCCTGAGAAAATCCCACAATCGTTCTGTTCTTCCTCTCAACCACCCCATTATGTTGTGGGTTATGAGGTGTCGTCAACTCCCGTTTAATTCCTTCCACTGCACAAAAGTCCTTAAACTCTTGAGAGACATACTCTCCACCATTGTCACTTCTCAAAGCCCTGATCTTCTTCCCTGATTCTTTCTCAACTAAAGCTTTTAACTCACAAAACTTTGAGAAGGTTTGATCCTTCTTTAGCATGAAATAGATCTAGCATTTAAGAGAAAAATCATCAATGAAAATCACATAATACCTTTGTTTCGTGGTGGAGGCTGTCGAGAATGGTCCACACACATCTGTATGAACTTACTCCAAGATTGCTTCAGCTCGATTGTCTCGATCATGAAAGGAAGACTTGGTGTACTTCCCAAGTTACAACCTTTGCATGTGCCCACTTGCTCAAGTTTACCTTTGGGAAGTCCAGTAGAAATCTGTTGCATTATCTTCAAGGCCCCATGATGCAAGTGGCCCAACCGTCTCTGCCATAACTTGCCAATATCTTGGCTTTTCACCAATTCTGCTTTCGAACTCAATGCAGCACAATCATCTACCTCCAGCTTGTAGAGATTCTTCACTTGAATCCCAATCATCTTGGTCTGATCCGTGGCTATGTGTCTCAGGAACACCTTTCCTTTACTGAAAACTACATCATATCCTTTGTCTTCCAACATCGCGACCGATACCAAGTTATTCTTCAGTCCAGGCATATACTTTACATTAGTCAGGGTGAGAGGAGCTCTATGCTTCCTCTGAAGAACAACCGTACCTTCACTCAAAACACGGTACTTTCCATCATTTCCCATCTCTATACGCATCTTGAGGTCTTCATCCTCCAAGGTACTGAATAAACTCTTATTGCCGGTCATGTGGAATGAGGTTCCACTGTCCAGATACCAAACACAACCCACCATCGATGAAACCATGCATGCGATGAGGGTAAAATCTAATTCGAACTGAGAGGCTAGTGCCTCACCTTTTGATCCTTTCAAGGATCCCTTCTTGGATTTATTCAATGGATAATTAGTTGCATAATGGCCCACCTCATGACAATTAAAGCATCTCACTTTAAATTTGTCAATCTTCTTCCCTCCATGGGAAGAACTCGATTTGGAATGGGAAGCCTTCCCTTTCCCTTTCCTTGCCTTACTTGCTAAGGTTAGATTTTCTTCATCATCATGCTTAGATGAAGAACCATTTATGGTGCTCCTCCTGATCTCCTCCTGCATCAGATCCGACCACAGTCGTTCCTAATCTGGTAGTTTCTCTCTTCCATTCACTAAGTCCTAGTATTTATTCCAATGCTTTGGAAGATCGAGGAGAGCAAGGCTCACCATATCATCATCAGTTGTCGTTATTCCTACACTCCCAATCTCATCCCTGTAGATGATGAGCTTGTCCAGATATGTAGAAATACTATTTCCCTTTTCACACTTGATTTTCCGAAGCTTGTCCTTGAGCACCAGCTTCCTCTAGTCGTTGATGTTTTGATATAGGTCCTTCAATGTCTTCCACATTGAAAACAGAGTCTCCTTCCCATTGAGACTCGAGACAATATGGTCTCGAACTCCCTCCAAAAGAATTCTCCTCGCTTTCGCCACACACTTATTCCATTATGCCAATTCTTGGGCATTAGCTGCAGCTGGATTGGGATTTCTTGATCAATGAAATCCTTCAAACCTTTGTCTTCTAATACTACTTCCATGTGATCCTTCCATGCTATGTAATTCGCGCTGCCATCCAAAGCATACTCGAATCTCAAGCCATTGAACACCATAATTTGGTGAACTTTGAGATGTGATAAAAAATCGAATTTGTACCTGCAATCAAGAACTTCAAAGTTCAAACTTTTCCCTCCTCAGTTATGTTGTTCACAACTCTGATCACCTTTGCTCTGATACCATGTAGAAATTCTCACTGTAGATTAATCTGATTATGCAATGTACTAAAGCAAAATACTTAATCTA
>APFE031434433.1:166231-202691 GCA_000404065.3 Pinus taeda
ATACTTAATCTACTTCTACAATCAAACTTGCGGAAGCTTAATCAATTTGAGCAAGATCAAACAGAATACATATAACCATCAAAAGAAGAATCAATACACATGAAACACAGAAGAATACTCTGGGGAAAGCCTCAGCTAAAAACCCCACTATCTATGTTATCATACAAGTGGAAATATCTCAGGATTACACAAAGTTTTAGCTCTCACAGCTATCCAGCTCTTAGTACAATCCTCTGTCCTCCAAGCATCATATTTCCTTGCGCTTTTCCTCTAGGATGATTCACCTTCAACCAAGTGGAACACTGCTCTTACTCACTGTAAAATTGCGGAATCCTCAAGGAATGAATTCCTTCTGCATGCAAGAGATTTTCTCATAGGAAAATTCTTGCAACTAATAGTACATTGTCCCTGCCTTTAATCTCAACTGGGTCTTTGTCTGAGCTGACATGCATGAGTTATTTATGAGAAAATATTCAGTTATCTGGAGTACACTAGTTGCATGCATGCATGCATGTATTAATTGACTGAACCCACAATCAGTTCCGCAAACTGTTTGGAACTAATCTAACTAGACTTAACTCAGTTAACTAAGCTAACTAATTACAACTCAAATACTACTCATTCTTATCTCCTTAATTAAGGGATAACTTCTTCAATCAAAGGAATAATTGTTGCATGACTTCATAAAGACTTCATGTTTGAATTTCTCCAACTAATTAACTGAAGATGAATTAATTAATTATTTTACAAACAGCTGGTGAGACTAAATTCGAATTTTAATTCTCAATTTTAATTCAAGGACAAATTAAAATTGGAATATCCTGAAATGCTAACTTTAGCAATGATATTTTTAGCATTTCTTGTTGATATTTTCAACAGGGACCATTAGTGGCTACACACGGATAATTACTCCACTTATGGCTATATAGGACCGCATTTGCTGTGGATCTTTAAAGGTCTTGCTCAAGATTAATATAGAGAGGTTGTTGCAAAGGCAATTCAGCAAGGTGAATTGGGAAATGACTGTGGGTAGGCAGGGTGATTGGTTCTGCATTCGTTGTGACTCCTCGGGGTTGCAGCCTTGGTTGCGAGGCATTACGTGTTCTTTCATCTCTCTGGTGCGACCAAGGGTTATTTCTTTGCTCTGTCCCTGGGACCTGAGGTCGCTCTAGGAAGTCAAACCGAATCGTCTCCATGCTCTGGTTTGTTGGTGGCTCGAAGACTTGGAAGACAGGGCGACGAGCCTCATTGTTTTTATCTGGGAAGAGGATGAGCAACATTTGGGTTTCTCGGTCCAGTGGCTCTTAGTGTCTCTGGCTCCTCCAGCGATATTTGCACTGTAAGAGTCGAGCCTTACATGGATGCTTTCTGCCATCACTTGGGGGAAGAAGGGTGTTGGAGACTCTGCAGGGCGACCTAGGTGCACCTTGAGGTCGAATTATGTTAAAAGCTGCGATCTCGGTGGAAGGGGTGAAGCTATGTTGCAATGCTTCTTAGTTGTGGGGGGGAATCAAATTCGCAGGCTAGTGGGTGGCGAGAGGGAATTGGCGTGAAGGCCCTCTAGTTTCGCCTCTTGGTCTACCTCCTCCTATTCCTTTTAGATTATGCTTGGAAAGTGGTTGGAGCAGTTGGGGCAAAGCTTGTTTGGAGCCGTGAAGTGGCAATTAGGCCATGGAGTGACCCAAGAAGCATGTCGCGGAAGGGAGGAATGTCTTTTCTCTTAGGGAGTGACATGCGCAACTCAGTTCAGTTGGAGGGAGGTGCCTAGTCAAGTGCTTCACCCTTCTGGGTGGCGTCTCTTTGTCACGTGTACTGTTAACTGTTTTTATAAGTAATTCTAGTTCGAAGGATCACAACCCCTATTACTGGTTAATTGTTATTTCCTCTCAATGCCTCGATAAAGAAGGCGAGCCAGATGCGGTGGGGGGAAATAGCAGCAGGTGTGGCATCATGAGCCCAACCACAATGCTTCGTCATCTAGCTCAAAAAGTCGAGAGACCGAGGAAACTGAGACAATCTCCCCAGTCTAGTCTTAAGGTCAAGTTGAAGGTCCAACTTCCCTTGACTCCATTGCTGGTCAATTACGTCAACTACAACTCAACATGGACATCCTCTGTAACCACATGCATGAAGATAGAAATGAGACCATGGCACACTTCTAGGACATCCAGTTCAGTCAGAGTGAGATTTTAGAGCAGTTGGAGAGAGTGAGACGTTAACACCATTGTATGATTAACCACCTTCACAATTTGGAAGCAAGGGTGGAGCACATTGATTTTCATCTTCATGGTCACGGCGACCTCTTTGCTACTCCTCCTGTGTTTCTTCCTCACCATACCCCCTGATATGCAGTTGATAGTTTTGGTTTCCTTTTTGTTTATGCCAGATATGCTTATGTATGTATGTACTTCGAAAATAATCAATGTTACAAGCTCATTTTGGCTAGTTCCAACCCCCACACTCAAAAAATTTGGTTGGAATGAGAGAGGGGAGACTGGTAAGTTGAACGATGTAAATTGTACGGTCACGAAATAATGCAAGTTTTTTTTACTGACAAAAAAAAAACAAGTCCAAAATAGAGGCCCTTGGCGATGGTCGTGTAAATGAAGTATTATGTGCAAAGAGGTTTAGTGTTCAAATCCCCCCACTTCACCTTGTGCATGCGGAAAGGAGCCTACGTACTAGAGTTTATAGTGGTAGTGGTTGGAATTGACCTTGTGTCATGCGATTACGAGACTGGCCTAGTTGTCAAGTCCTCTAGTAAAAAAAAATACAAAGTCCATCATAGAGACTGCTAATTTTATGGTTTAAGGCTTAGATATACACATGTTCTTTTGGGCATAAGTATGTTGTAGTATCATCTACATAATAAACAAATTTCCTTCCAAAGTGTTGAAGGACAAGAGTCCAAAGGAAGCTTGCATTAAGGAGAACCAAATGGTTATTGTTTCAAGGTGGTCAAGTGTTCAATTTACATTCATGTTCTAAAGGGGAATATGAAAAAACTTGAAGGATACAAAATTTATGTTCCATCTTAGAGGAATATAGTAGTAAGTCAAGGGCAGAAGGTTAATGAGGATCCATGGTCTTTTGAGTCAAGGAGCTTCCTCTGGTGATTGAGGAGGAGACAACACTTATTTCTCCAAGTGTTGATCCACAAGTTTTGAGTTTAGGTTTAGGTAAGATATGTTCTAGTGCAAGTATAACAAAATTGCTTTACCACCTAGTATAGCCAAGAGACCGAGGTGCCTTACATAGACATTGCGGGAGGTAGAGGAGCAAGTTGGTGCTTAAAAGAATTCCTTTTGTGTAATCCATCCTCCTAAGAAATTTCCTAATTGTATTAAGATGTCTTCCATCATTGATGCCGACTTATAAGGTGGAACCAGGTGTGCAAGTATGGTACGATGCCATGGTTGAGTACAACTCTATCACGAAGAATGAAGTGTGGGAGATTGTGTCAAGATTAAACAAAAAATTAGTAACTAATGTTTCTAATTTTTTAGGTAAAAAAATGATCCTTATCAACATCAACTTTAAAACAACGGTCAACTGGATTTAAGATGTTGATGTGATTTAAGACGCTGATGTCAACCATAAGGGTAAATAGTTTCAGATGAAAAGAAAGAAAACTACTTTTTAATCATATTTTCAACTTATCTCCTTATAGGTTTACTCAAATTTCAAGTGTAGACACTCACTGGATGTGAAATTCAATTCAACATCCTATGAATACCCAACCCATCTTGCATACTTTTGATAGAACCAAAGTGAGAGAAATTGAGAATACATGAGATAAGCACATTTTTCATCTATATTTAGTTTATCTCATTGTGGGCCTATCAAAAGTATGTAGAGTGGCTACTATCAAGATGTAGAGCTCAATAGTTCCTACAATTGAATTTGAGTAAACACATCAGGGAATAAGTAAAAAATATTTGTGTTTTTTTTTTTTTTTAATTTCCCTTTTATATTTATCTTTATTTTATTATATTTTATTATTATTTAATTATTTTCCTTAAGAGACCCATTTTAGACACCAAATATTTTCTAATGTTCCAAGCAATTATACAAAATGAAGCATGTGATTAATGGTACCATAGAGAAATACAAAGCTTAGTTCATATCTAAAGGATTCTCTTAAAATATTCTCCCACACCGAGGAAGAGTAAACTATATGGAAAACTTTGTTCTAGTCGCCACATGTACTCTTAAGACCATTATATCTTTAAAATCTATTTTACTTAATAATTAAACTAAATAGATGTCAAATAACCTTCTTTAATATCTTGAAGAAAGAAAAAGTAAACATTACCCCATGTATGTGGTATGAAGAAATCCCTCTACCAACTCAATCAAGCACATTGTGTTTCATACTCCAAATTTAATGAGTATTTCTTAAGTTTTGGTTTTGGTGCAAGGTCAAGTTGGCATGAGAATTTAACATGAAGTTATGAAGTATATATGGACATTTTTTTTTTTTTTAATTTATTTTTTATTAATTTAAATTAATAATTAGTTATGTAATAGATTAATGGTTGATTTTATGTTTTTTTTTTAATAATGTAAATTAAGTTATAATTTTGATTCCTAAAAACTTAAATTTAACATAAAAACAAATATTTAGAAGAAAAAAAAAGTGACAAATTTTAGGTGTTAATTTTTAAAATTTTCATAGTCATGATATTTGGTAGCTAGTGGGTTTAATTTTTCCACCACTCAGAGTTCTATTCTTCCGAGACATGTTGCATTATAGGGCAAAAATTTGAACAAGTTGAAAATTGTGTTGAGTAATTCCTATAAGCTCCAAGGGGCAGGAAAATTGAATATCTTGGTATCTAATGTGTCATGGTTGAAAAATGTTGAAATTTTAACCTAAAAAAAGAGTGATGTTGCATCACCACTACAACATTTCAAGATATTTTTTCATAGTCATGATATTTGGTTTTTAATACTATAGTTAAAAAAATTTGGAATTTTAAGAATTTTAACCTTAAAATGAGAAAAAATACACTGTATCACCATTTTTCAAGATGAACATAAAAAACTGCACTGAATACTACTATAGAAAAATGAGAATTCCCCCGAAATTATTATTAAGCTAATAACTTTGTCTCGAGCTGAAACTGCTCCAAAGGTTTTAGAAGGTATGACTTTGGTAACCTTCTATACAGACAACTTGGTTGTATTTGTGATGCCCCATATTTCTCGACTTTGATTGTGTTTGATCTAGGTGTTGACACTAGGTAGCTACGGAAATCCATCTACAGTTTTGATGGTGGGTAAAATGCTATACGATTATGATTGTCTTTACAAACATATAACGCTGCTGTGACATGGTTAATGTTTATGGCCTAACTTGTGCTGCTTGTTGACACTGCTAGATGGGTTAGCAGTCCATTGATACACTCTTAGGAGACGAATAAAGAATACTGGAGGAAGCCAGAAAGAGAGAAATAGTAATCAGAATAGAAGTGATAAGAAACTACACCCTTAACACTGGAAAGACTACCCTTAGAAGTGACAAGAAGCTACACCCTTAACAATGGAAAGACTACCCTTGGGGCCTGACCAATCTTATAGGTAGGTTGGGGAAGAGAAAATAAAGAAAGAAGCAATTTTGGGTGGAAGAAAAAGAGTTTCTTAAACCAGATCTCAAGACCGGAAACTACCCCTTAGAAGACATTTCAATCCATCAAGTCACTAATCTAATGATGAAAGAGAGGAAATAAGAAGAAAGTATCCCCTCAGACAGACTCTAAAAACAGGGAAAGTGAAGGATTGCTCCAATCCCTACCAACAAAACCACCTATCAGACAAAAATAAATCTGAGCAACCCCTAGAACAAGTGCATCTTCCCGATATCAGATCGCATTTAGTGGAGCTTGAATCTTTTGCCAAATCTGCAAACTCAGTGCAAATTTGTTTGATTGGAGCAACGCCCATTTCTGTAAGTCTTCCAGCTTCATCTGGTTATATTTACATACAGGGTGTCACTACTACAACCCCTAAAATGTCATTATGCCACAATCATAGAGGGGAAGTTCAAATATACTGCTTCTCCATAAATGAACTATGTGGACTTGCCAGCACTACCAAGGCAACCAATGGTATTTGACAATACACGTTTGTCGTTCCCATTATTGACATGATCCATTTTGTTGCATCAGTTGACAGATATTGAAGTAACGAGGAGGATATGCCATCAAAGACAATCTTGAAATAGTGTTGATAAAAATTTCATCGACTCTTGAAATGGTGTTGATAAAAATTTCATCAACTCTTGAAATGGTGTTGATAAAAATTTCATCAACACTAAATCAAATTGGCATGAATGGGATTGCAACTACCAAATGGTAAAAGGCCCCAAGCAAAACAATTTCACACAGTATATATCCTCGACCCATGAAAGGGCTACAATTGCCTGCATTAAAAAGAGTCACTTCACAACCGCCATTGAAAGTGTATTCTCTTACAAGATGTTTTGAAAGGATAAGTGAAATGCCATGCCTATGCATTTAAATATATTGAAGCTGTACTAAACAATATACTACCAATGTAACAAACCCCTGAGAAGATAGAAATACTATAATTATCATGATTCTTGGTTCACAACCTTCCGATATGAAAACAGGGATGAATTTGGTAGTAGTATTGCACGATCGTTCTCTGTCCCGATGCAAACCAGCGCTGTTTGACTATGCAGAGGGAGAGTATTCGTTAGAACTAAGGACTGGCCAAAATGGACATCATTAGCTTGCTTACAAATTTTTGCAACTGGCAATATCTTTTAGCTCAGATCTGCCACATACCTGGTGCTCTGGAAATACAAAGCTATGCAGAAATGTATCAAAATGTTTCCAATCAATGTGTGAATCCTTGCCCCAAGGACCCCCACATTCTTCTGTAAATATTCTCGAAGCACCCATATCAATATAAACAGAGAGGTTACAATGCCCATAACAAGAACTGAAGTGGTACAAATACAGCCATGTTGCCGATGAATACAAGAACTCAAACCACTATCAAAATGTCTGAATGAGCCTTCAGCAAGACATCCCTTAGGCTCTTTGAATTTGTGCAGGCCTCTTTTGGGCTACATCGTTACAGTTTCTTCAGTTTCAGATCAGGTTGAGCCAAAAGTGCCTCCTGTGTTTTAGGGTTTTTGAAAACTTATCCTCGAAGAATGAAAACACCATGAAAACGTTTGAATATGAAATGCACCCATCGCTCTGGACATGGATCAAGATCCTTATCGTGAATACCAGGCCTAAGCCACTCATTCAAGAGATAACTCAATCCCGCATTCTCACAACCATCTGTTATGTACAAAGGAAACATTAAAAAAGCAGGGCCCAAACTGCAGTAACAAATCCTGAGATTTACTTCAACATTCAGGGGAACAAAATGTCGATATGTGTCACATCTTGGACCACATTTGCCTCCACAAATAGAGGCAATAAAGGGTACATATATTGCTGCATATTGATGCTGGTCTGGACATGGGTGAAATGACCCGATGACCCTTTTGAACAGTCCATGCACTTTGAAAGCATTCACATGGCAAATTGCTGCATTTTCATGCTCAAATACGAAAGCTGAAACTTTTAAATATGCTGCCACTAAAAAAATGAGAGTTTGACTATAATTTTCTTCAATGATAAAGAGGTGGAATCCTTAAATAACCAATGGCAATGAATTTGCTAATTATGACAGCACTGGTTTATGCATTTCCACATACTGATTGCAACTAACACTTAAAACTCATGAGGAGAGACCTAAAAAGAATCAAGTACCAGAAAAGGGCATTCATGTGAAAACAAAACGAATATACAAGTCAACAGAACCAGGCTGCCTTTCATTATTAGAAAACTAACTATTTACAATGAATGACAGGGAATGGGAGGAAGCCACAAGGCAACCTCTCCCTTGCTATACTCGCTCAACTCAACTCAATTATCAGTCATTTTCCCTACTTACTCCGGAAATTGAAAAAGATGCCCGAAAAACTCGTTACCCTCTTTATAGCTGCATTTTGAGCAGATTTCAGTTACTTTCATGAATTTTTTGCTGCTCTTTGGTTGCATCATTCGGTGGCAATTTGGAAGATGATAATTTTCTGTTTTATGTTATAATGGCAGATATGCTTTATTAATTGTGGTTTCGCTAAGCCCACTACATGCCAAGATTTATCAATTTAAAGATTTGTATATCCTTTAATAGCCATAGTGTTTTAGCTTGCTATGGAAAATCCCATACACAAGGTGAACAAAATGTATTAACACACATCTATCCTGCAATGCCGAAGAGTTCATCAATTAATGTATTATAGCTAACTAGGTCACGCCTGCAACCTTTCTCTCACTTCTCTTGAAGGAGATTTTTGGCCTTCTCTAAATTACCTGCCTTGCTAAACCCATATGTGATTTCATTATGCTAAAGACCTATTTGCACCAAAACATCTAAAAACAGCAGAGCTCTTTTTAGCTTGCCTTCTCTGAAAATACCGTCAATAAGAGCTTTTTCCAGCTTGAGACCATCAATAAGAGCTTTTTCCAGTCAATAAGAGCTTTGTCTAGCTTGCCTTCTCTGCAAAGAACATCATAGGAGCATTGTATGTGATATAGTTTGAATTGTACCCCTGATCCAGCATCTCATGAATCACTGTGGTGGCCTCCTGCCATTGCCCTTCTTTAACAAGTCCATCAATGATTCAATAATTCCAGTGCATGTGAGAACTTTGGGACATATTTTGGTGCGCCTTTCATAGAAAATCTTCCTTGCCTTCCTCATAGACACCATCAATAAGCACATTATATGCGGCAACAATAGTCATGTGCTTTTGCTCACCAATTCATGGAAGAACTTCACACCCTGCCTCCACTTGCCTTCCTTAGACCATCAATAAGTGCACCGTATGTCACAACATTGGCAGATATGTCTTTGTTGGGCATTTCATGGAAGAGCTTCTTAGCCTCCTCAAACTTGCCTTCCTTACAGAAACCATTAACAAGCACACTGTATGTAACAATATTAGGGCATATGTTTTTGCTGGGCATCTCACGGAATAGCTTCATAGCCTCCTCCAACTTGCCTGCCTTACAAAGGCCATCAATAAGCGCACTGTATGTGACAACGTTAGGGTATATGTTCTTGCTGGGCATTTCATGAAAAAACTTCCTCGCCTCCTCCAAGTTGCCAGCTTTACAGAAACTATCAATAAGCGCAGTGTACGTGATAACATCAGGGCATAAGTTTTTGATGGACATTTCATGGAAGAGCTTCATAGCCTCCTCCAACTTGTCTTCCTTACAGAAACCCTCAATAAGCGTGCTGTATGTGACAATATCAGGGCATATGTTATTGTCAGCCATTTCATGGAAGAAATTCCTAGCCTCATCTAACTTGCCTCCCTTACTGAAACCATCAATAAGCGCATTGTATACGACAACATTAGGGCATATATTTTTGCTTGACATTTCACAGAAAAGCTTCATAGCCTCCTCCAACTTGTTTTCCTTACAAAAACCATCAATGAGCACACTGTATGTTACAACATCAGGACATATGTTTTTGCTGGACATTTCACGGAAGAGCTTCCTAGCGTCGCCCAACTTGCTTTTCTTACAGAAACCATCAATAAGTGTATTATACAAGAGAACATCGGGGCAAATGTTTTTGTTGGGCATTTCATAGAAGAGCTCTATAGCCTCTTCCAAGTTTCCTTTT
This sequence comes from Pinus taeda, assembly GCA_000404065.3. Lineage (NCBI taxonomy): Eukaryota > Viridiplantae > Streptophyta > Pinopsida > Pinales > Pinaceae > Pinus > Pinus taeda. Next base: position 175,961 of record APFE031434433.1, read on the forward strand.
TTACAGAAACCATCAATAAGTACACTGTATGTAACAACATCAGGACATATGCTATTGCCAGTCATCTCACGGAGGAGCTTCCTAGCCTCATCCAACTTGCCTTCCTTACAGAAACCATCTATAAGCGCATTGCATGTGACAACATTGGGACATATATTTTTATCAGTCATTTCATAGAAGAGCTTCCTAGCTTCCTTCAACTTGCCATCCTTACAGAGACCATCTATAACAGCACTGTAGGTGAAAACATCAGGATGTATGGATCTGCTGGACATTTCATAGAAGAAGTTCATAGCCTTGTCCAACTTGCCCTCTTTGCAAAAACCATTAATCAGGGCATTATATGTAACGACATCAGGATCATACCCTTTGTTCAACATATGATACAATAGTTTATTGGCCTCTTGTAGTTTCCCTTCTTTGCACAAACGATCCATTAAGGTTGTAAACGTGATTGCGTCAGGCTCATGGCCCTTTATGAGCATAATAGCTAACAATCCGAATGCCTGACGAGTTTTCCCTAGCTTGCAGAGCCCGTCTAGTAGGGTATTATATGTAAAAATATTAGGAACCTGTTTTCTACTCACCATTTTATTGAAAAGTTTGACAGCGTCCTCCATCCTGCCCTCCCTGCAAAGCCCTTTGATGAGAGTACTGAAGGTTATGACATCCGGAACATACCCATGTGCTTCCATTGCTTCAAACACTTTGAATGCATAATCCACTCTACCTCTTTGACAGTGACAATTGATGACAATGTTCAAGGTTATCAAATCTGGAATAATGTCTGCTTCAAGCATAAGTCTGTAAACAGATAATGCTGATTCATGTCGATTTCGCCGGACTAGGCCACTTAACAAAAGATTGCAAGTGATGATAGTGGGGATGGATTTAAATTTAGCTGATAACATATGCTTGAAGGTGTCCAGTGCCTCTTGAAGCCTGTTGGCGTGACATAATTCTTTAATACGCGTTTCGACAGGGGCATTGAAAGTGTGGAAGCAGTGTTGAGGAATGATAAGGGCAGCAAATAAATTCATCTTACATATGGAAAGCATTGTCTTCCTCTTCATAGCATCCACCCTTGCCATAAGTTGGGGTAAGCAGATTGACACTGAAATTGCTTCATGTAAATAACCCAAATCCTGTAATTTATGAAAATGTGCACTGCTTCATTCATTCCTTTCCTTTTTGCCTTCCATGCATAAATCTTCCAATTTTGCATTGTTCTTTTAGGTTTTCTGCGCGGCGTAGAGTCAACCGGTTAAAAAACGCAGTGATAAGCGATTATATCTTGCTCCTCTGAATAGCATCTAGAATCATTCAGAAACATATGGAGTATTAAATTTGAATGACAGTATAGTCTTTTGCTGTTCATTAAATTTAATTAAATTATCTAATCTAATTGTGAAATGAAAGCCTAATTATATAGTTAAAAAAAATTGATATGATATTGTTTAGTAATTTTATATTGATTGATTGATAGATATTTTTTGAGAAATCACATATAATATATGTTTTTTCCGTGATGCGCATTTTTTTTAGGAGTTGTTTTTAGTGCGAATTTTTGGACTATTTGAATTTGGCAGAAAAAATAAATTTGAAGTGAAATTTTGATTTGTGTTATTTAAAATTTGAGGTGAAATTTTAATTTGTGTTATTTAAATTGGTTTTTTATCCTAGGGCATAATTCTTTTGACCCCAAAAAATTGTAATACCTTCAAAATGACGCTAAAGAGGCTCTTCCACAAGGAGAAAATTACAATTCACAGCCTTCATAGTCATGAATTAACACCCTTACTTCAATGCGCACTTGCAAAGTGCAAAAGAGCAAAAATTAAGAAGTCTGAAAAAAATTGATTTCCGGTTAATGCTTGGTTTGACGAGGAATGCAAAAAGGCAAGGAGAATGTGTAAAGAGTCAAACAAGGATAACATAAAGCTCAAAGCTTACAAACAATTATTAAGCAAGAAAAAGGTCGATTTCATGGTTTCAAGGAGGGAAGAACTAATCTCTCTTGGGAAAAATAATCCCAAATTATTTTGGAAGGAGCTCCAACCGAAAAAGATACAAATTGGAAATAATATTACAGCTTCTAAATGGTTTGACTATGCAAAACAACTTTATGAGCAGGTTCCCAAGGCTGACCCTCCCCCCTTGGTCAACATTGATACTAAACTCTTCACGGTACAAGAGGTAGAGATGGGTATCAAGAAGTTGGGTGTTGGAAAAGTAAAAGACTTAGCTGAACTTCAAGTAGAATATCTAAAGTGGGGCTCAAAGATTCTTTCACCTCACATTACAAAAATCTTCAATAGCGTCATACAACAAGGGCTCCCCACAAATTGGACAACTAGTCTGGCAATAATCCCTCCAATTATAGGACCATCAAGATAAACCCTTTGTTTGCAAAGCTATTTGGAAGCATGCTACAAAACAAAATTAGCAAGTGGGCAGAAGAAAGAGATAAGCATGCTAAAGGGCAAGCAGGTTTTAGACCTAAACATTCCACAGTTGATCATTGTATAACTTTAAAGCACATCATTGAAAAAGTTTGGGAGAAAAAGGAAGAAGTATTTTGTTGCTTTGCTGATTTCAAAAAAGCATTTGACTCGGTTCCTAGGGATAAGCTTTGGCACAAAATGGAGGAACTTGGGGTTCCTAAACATTTGAGCGCAGGTGTGCATAGGCTGTATGAAGAGGTGAAAGTCAAAATTAGAACTTTAGCAGACATTTCTGAAAGTTTTAGAAGCGATATAGGGGTCAAGCAAGGTTGCCCACTGTCTCCACCATTTTTGGTTTATATATCGACAAGCTTGAGGAGTAGTTAAATTTGCAAGGGGGTGATGGTATCTATTTGGGCAAGTTTGTTATAAGGCTTCTTTTGTATGCAGATGACCTTATTCTGATTGCCAAATCAGCTCTTGGTTTGCAAGAGCACTTACTATCCCTTGAGCATTTTTGTAGAAGTGTGGGGATGCAAGTCAATATCAGAAAAATGAAAGTAGTGGTTTTCTCTAAGAAAATAAAACATAACCAGCATTAGTTCTACTTTGAAGGCAACATTTTGGAAGAAGTTGCGATTACAAATACCTCGGAATTGACTTCAAAAAAAATCTAAGCTAGAATGGTTGTAGAAAGAAAAGAACTTTCGGGGGTTGGAAAGCATTTTATGCTTTTCAAAATAGGTGTAGAGAGTCAGATTTATGGGACTGGAAAACCACTCAAACTCTTTTTGGGCTTCTAGTGATTCCGATGATTCTCTATGGTTGTGAACTATGGGCCAGCAGTACATCTGACATGCAGTAGAGACAAATTGAGAAAATTCAAAAGCATTTGATTACAAACAAATTCAAGATTAAAAGTGTAGTTCCTTATGCTATCTTGTTAAGTGAAACTGGGACTGCTCCTATTGAAGCAATTGCTATGGTGCAAGTCATAAGGTATTTAAAAAATTGAGCAAATGGAAGAGGGTAGATGGCCTAAGGTAGTCTTTAATGATAGATTGTGCAAGAGCAAAAAAACTTGGATGCAGGAAAATAACAAATGGCTTAGTAAATGGGTATTTGCTTGAACGTGTGTCCCATAAACAACAAATAGATAAAAACTTTTGTTATGGAAAAGTTCCACAAGCGTACTTGGGATAAGGAGCTAGGAAGAAAGAAAAAGTATTATATTGAAGTGTTTAATCCCACTCATAGTAATCAATCAAAAGCATACATAAATGCCAATATCTCTTAGAGAGCCAGAATTCTTATTGCTCGGTTAAGGATTAATTCTAATCAACCCCATTGTGAAACAGGGTGTTGGAAAAGGCCAAAGGAAGTGTGGGAGGAAAGAGTATGCATTTTTTGTTCTTCGCGAAAAGTGGAAACATAAAAACATTTCATTTTAGAATGCGAGGCCTTCAAAGACAACAGGGAAAGTTATGTAGATATGTTGGCAGCTAGCTCTTGGGATAATTTATTTACGAGGGGTTTGTCGAGAAGCTAGGAGCATTTATTTTGAAGATTCACAGAAAAAGGGTCGAATACATCAAGCAGATAAAGAAGCATTCTGTCCCATAGGCTATCTTTAGCCTCGTGGACGTTAATATAATTTCTTCTTCTTCTTCTTCTATATGGATTCAACACCTTAAAAAACCCATATGGCACTTCGATTGTGCAGGGGTTACCCATTAAGCTTGTGATCTTAATAAATTCCTACCGGATTTTAGAGAAATTAGACCAGAAAAAACCCACCGGAAAAGCTTCCAAAAAATCGCACTAAAAACAACTGGTGTTAGTCTTTTGTTGTTCATTAAATTCAATTAAATTATCTAATCTAATTGTGAAATGAAAGCCTAATTAGATGTTTACAAAAAAATTGATATGATATTGTTTAGTAATTTCTATTTTTAATAAATGTGATATGTATTTTCTTTTAGGTGGTCGTTAGTCTAATTTTAGAAGAGGTAAATTATGTATATCTTTATAGTGTTACTTATAGGTAAATTATGTATACATTTATAGTGTTATGTATAAGGGAATCTCAATCTAAAAAATAGTGAGATCTTGTATATCAATTTGATATCTAATTTAAACTATAATTTGTTAAAAAATAAAAGTATAAATTATTAATTTTTATTAAATTTATAAATATATTAATATTTCATTTAATTTTTCATATTAAAAGATATTATTTTTGAATTATCAAAATATGGAAATATAGTTTTTGCAGACCCTCAAGGCTTGCCTTCTCTGACCTTACTCCCGATAGAACATTTTCCATATGCTTTCTTCAGAACTTTGATTTTGGTCCCTTCTGTCTTTTTACAATTTTCTCTATGTACAAGGCCAAGGTCATGGAGATTGATTCTGTGGATTACATTGACGACCCGTATGATGGGATGCAAATTTGGCTTGCTCTGAGTTGACACGTTTGTTCTTTTCCAAGGCTCTCTTTGGTATGCACATCTTCTCCCTTGTCAAACAATGATGTCTAAGAGGAATTGACAACAAATTGATTCGAATTGGATCCATAAATGACTGTCTAGAACCGTGACTAAAATAGGTCGAACAAATCCTTGAAGAATCCAAACAGCAGTCGAAAACACCTTGAACCAGTGGCCATGGCAGCCGGCGTGGAATGACAAGGACCTCGGTCAAAGCGCGTTGACCGAGGCCCATGGAGACTGCGCAAGAGGTCAAAATAGCCCCTGGGAGCCCCGCATTGAGAAAAGGAGCTAGTTTTCGATGCGCGTTAGTGCTTAGCGCTAATGCACATCGCTGGGAAAACAGGGCCGAAATGGTAGGGCTTAAGCGCTTGGTCACGTTGGGAGCCAGGGGACCACGAGCGGAAAAAGGTAAAAAAGCGCCAACGTACGACGGTGGGACCCATGGCCTGAAAACCAGCAGTTTTATCGGGACGCCCTTGAACGGTAAGCGGTTTTGGAGAAAGCAGAGTGATCACAATCAGCGATCGACGCGTGGGAGTGGAGGAGAGAGAGAAACCGCCGCGATCGCGCGTTATCGGTTGAGCAAGTCAACCGCGCTCGACATGCGAATGACGTTGGATTTGGAGGAGCCTAGATCGGACAGCTGAGATTGCACCCGATAGACAGAGTGGAATTGACAGGGGATTAAGCCGCGACTTAAGAGGATTTGGAATCCATTGACCGCCATGGTGGAGAAAGCAACGAATCGACAAGCGGGCTGACGCAGTTCTGATGGAGACACGTGGCTACTTCCTGAGCATTATGCTGACGCCAAACACAGAATTCCAAGCACACAGGCGACAGGCAAATCAATGCAGGAAGGAGGCGAAACGAACAGACACGGAGGTCGAATGGCTAAAGCCATGAGTAGAGACAGTGAACGAGAGATCGGAAGAGAGATTCAGATCGAAGAGTCCAAGCGACCAAGAGAGGCAGTGAACAATGAACCCTGAGAGGAGGACTGAGCACAGAGAGCAGTAAAGCCAAGCAGAGGAGATAGAGGGCTGAGCTAACCATAGGTAGCATCGAGCACCAAAGGGATTGAAGAATCAAGCCTTCCCATAGAGGAATCTGTACGGATTAAGCATCACAGTTGGCTCTTTCCACTGTAGACCGAGAGTCACAGAGCTGGTAGGAAGAACAAGAGTCTGTGTGCTCCAAGTGGCTTGGGGAATCCAAGAACCACCCTTCCAAGCAAAATCTGCTTCAGGAGAACTCATATTGAGTCCCTGCATTTGTAATTCTCTGCTTAAAGACACAATAAAACAAGGCCGCCACAAAAGCTGGACCGGAGACGTAGCCCTAGAGACTAGGGTGAACTCCTTATTAAAAATTGTTTGTGTCTAGTAGTGCCTACTGTATTTCTCTGTTGTCTTTCCATTCAAAATGTCTGTGTATTGGCAATCTGATCGATCCGTTGTTTCAATAACACAGAACACACACCAGCACATGAGTCCATAATACCTTTTCTTTAACAAATCTTTAACTGAGGTCACTCACAGGGTGATTATCAGATCACAAATCCATCTCTATCACCAATGGGCTTGGGTTCAAGGTCACTGAATATTGTTAGTTTCTCCTCGAGAGAAGTCATTTATACTTCTAGCCCTCTAACAATCGGCAATGAGTCATTCTGCCTTTCTCTTCAATTTTTGCATTCTCCCTTTATGTCGAGGTAATTTTGTCATTGGATTTTGCTTCTCTCTCCTTAGTGGATTTTGATCCCTTGCTGAATTGTTATTTTTAGTTTTCTTTGTTAGAAAATTATATATTATAGAGAAATGGAACACAAAAAACACATAAAACAAGAGATACACAGATATATGTGGTTCACCCAATTTGGGCTACGTCCACGGAGAAACAGTCAATCCTTCCTTTTATGTTATCCAAAAAAATGAAAAGATGCAACCTACAACAAATCCGTTGTAATTCCCTCTACGCTCTCACACAATCTCCTCTCTCTTTCTCGCTCAGAATACACATCTACATAGCCACAATATAATTCTGTCATATATAGTGAGGGGTTGCCTTCTAGGGCAAAAAACCCTAAATTAAACATAACTTCTACAATCAAATTTTCGCCTAATGAGCGGCCCAGATTGACTACAAAATTACAACATTTTACAAGAAAATTTTACATCTATTTTTAGCTTCGGGGGTGCTACCCCTGATTCCCTGCCAGGGGGGCTCTAAAGAATCATCGTCGCCCCCTCCCTGGTGGCACGCAAAGCGAGCGGCGTTTCTTCCCCATTACGAACTGGGGTCCAATGCGGCGATACCTTTGAATAAAGAAGATATCAAGCTCCACACCCAACAATCTCCCACTTGGAGACTGATTATAGAAACTCCACCGCTGCTTCATTTGTTGGACAACAAATCCACTTTGGACTTGGCTATTTCTCATCTTCATCATTATACTTGAAGAAAAATTGAAACCGAGCATAATCTCAATTTATCCTTGGGTACAACTTTTATTGAAATATCTGCAGGATTCTGGCTAGTGTGTATCTTTTCTAGCTTCCACTGTCCATCTTCCAACACTGACTGTATGAAATGGTACTTGAGCTATATATGTTTAGCCTTGGAATGAAATGCAGAGTTCTTTGAAAGATGTATGGTACTCTGGCTGTCACTATATAACTTGCCCAACTCCTGCTTCTTACTTAATTCATCTAGAAACCTTTGTAACCAAATCATTTCTTTACTAGCCTCTGTAGCGGCAACATACTCTGCTTTCGTCGTTGAGAGTGCAATACAATAACAATAACAATATAATATAACTGCCATCATTTTGCCTTTTGATATAAACACAATGATCAGAGTGACATCTAGTATAACCTTGTTCAGATATAAACCTATCACATTTTAGATATCATTGCCTTGGAGCCTATTTTAAGCCATACAAGCTTTTCTTCAACCTGCACACTAGTTTCTCCTTCCCTTTTACTTCATATCCTTGTGGTTGTTGCATATATATCTCTTCCTCCAAATCCCCATGGAGAAAGGATGTCTTTACATCTAACTACTCAAGATGAAAATCTTCAGCTGCTACTAGACTTAAAATAGTTATGATTGAAGTCATTTTAACAATAGGGGAAAATATCTTAACAAATTACATACCCTTTTTATATGCAAACCCCTTCACAACAAGTATAGCTTTATACCTTTTTCTACCTCCATCTTCTTCCTTCAACCTATAAACCAATTTATTCTGCAGCGTTGTTTTACTTGCAGGCAACTTGACCAAGTCCCAAGTCTGGCTATGAACTAAGGATTCCGTCTCTTCTTTCATGGCTTGCTCCCACTTCTTCTTGGTTTCTACTTGCACTGCTTCTTCATAACATTCTTGTTCACCAAAATCTATCAACAATACATAATATAATGAAGGAGAGTATCTTTCAAGGGGTTTACTTATCCGGGTAGATATTCTAACACCACTTTCAGGTGTTTGAGGTGCTTGTTGTTGTTGTGGTTGTTTTTCTAGTCGTTGATTATTATGATTTTCAAGCACCATTACTTTTTTTGTGATCTCATCAAGCATTGCGTATTCTTTGTTTTCTTTTTCCTTTTTCTTTTCCCACATCTGATCCTTATACAAAACCTTTTCATTGAATATGACATCTCTTCTCCTAATGATTTTGTGTTTTTCATAATCATAAAAATGATAACCAAAATCATTAACACCATATCTAATAAAGATACATTTCTCCTCTGGAATACCATGCCTCCTCTGGAATGCCACCATCCAAGGAACTTGAAGGCCCTCTGTTTATTAGATAAATAGCAATATCTACAACATCTACCGAAAATTGTAAAGGCAATACTGCATGCAATCTCATGCACCTTGCACACTCCATAATTGTCTTGTTCATCCTTTCTGACGCACCATTTTGTTGTGGTGTTCTTGGAACTATCTTCTCTCTACGAATTCCATTCTCTAAACTATACCTATCAAACTCTTTGATGTAATATTCACTTCCATTTTCTGATATGAGACACTTCAACCATTTTCCTGTCTCATTTTCAACCATTTTCCTGTCTCATTTTCAACCAAAGCTTTCCATTTCTTGAAAGTATCAAATACATCAGATTTATTTCGAATACAATAAATCCATGTTTTTCTAGTTGCATCATCAATAAAAGTAACATAATAACGAGAGCCACTGAGAGATGATACCTAAGCAAGTCAAAATACATCTATACGCACAAGCTCTAATTTTTCACTCTTCTTTTCTTTCCCAACTCTGAGGAATCCAACTCTCTTCTGTTTTCCATAAACAAAATTCTCACATAATTCCAAATCAACATGCTTCAAACCTGGCAACAAATTTCTTGAGTGAAGAATTTGCATCCCCTTCTCACTCATGTGATCAATCCTATGATGCCACAATGTCATATCTGCTCCTGTAGAGGTTAAATCATTAACAGAATTAGAAATACCATTGCATAAATACAATGTACCAACCTTTTATACGTTTGCTATTACTAGGGCTCCTTTAGTGGCCTTCTAGGTTTTATCTGTAAAATTAGTTACGCAACCTTCACCTCCCAATTTCCCTGTTGAAATTAGATTTTTCTTCAGATATGGAAGATGCCTTACCTCCTTCAAAAACCATTGATTTCCATTCTGCTATTTTATGAAAATTGTACCCATTCCAATGATTTTACAGGGTTTATCATGAACCAATTGAACTTGTCCAAAATCTCCTTTCCTATCAAGTGTGGCAAGGAATGAGGCCCCTGAATCTACCACCCAGGCATCAATAATATTTTCTAATGAAAGAATCAAAGCATCTTGCAACATATCACCTGCCATATTCACTTCATGATTGTTTTCTTATTACACATCTCCTTCTTTTCCCTTCCGAGACTTGCAGTCTTTCTTTAGTTGTCCTTTCTTCCTGCATTTCCAGTACACTATCCCTGATCTGGACTTGGATCTACCTTTCCTTGACTTACTACGATATCCTAGGCTCTTTCCTCTTTCCATTTTTCTTCCCCTAGTTTCTGCAATCAAAGCATTACCTAATGTCTCACAGGAGTTTTTCCGTCACATTTCCTCAATAAGGATTGCACTAACAACATCATCAAACTTTAAAGTACTAGATCCGGAGATAGAGTTACTAATGGTCATAACTAAACCATTCCAACTTTCTCGCAATGAGCATAGTAATAATAGAGTCCTAACTTCATCATCAAAAGTTACTTCTACATAACTTAATTGACTCGTAACTATATTAAATTCATTTAAATGATCAACAACAGATCCACCCTCTGACATCTTCATATTTAATAAATGCTTCATAAGAAATACCTTATTTGAGGCCGATGGTTTTTCATATAATTTGGCCAATTCCGACATTAAACCCTTTGTTGTCATTTCCTTTGAAATATTAAAGGCTACCGATGTTGCTAGGAACAACCGTATTGTTCCAAGTGCCTTTCTGTCAAGAATATCCCATTCCGTGTCTGTCATAATCGTCGGCTTCTTTGCCTTTCCGCTCAATGGCAGGTACATATATTTCTAATACAAATAATCTTCCATTTAAATCTTCCATAGTTGGTAGTTTTGGCCGTTAAATTTTTCGACCCTAAACCTACCATCTTTCACCATTTCTCTCACTCGAACCGAGAACCCTTCTCTCCTACGAGTTTATCATCCAACTAGACCTTCGGCTCTGATACCAGTTGTTAGAAAATTATATATTACAGAGCAATGGAACACATAAAAATATTGCAGAAATATAGACATAGAAAACACATAAAACAAGAGAGACACAGATATACGTGGTTCACCCAATTTCGGCTGCGTCCATGGAGAAACAGTCAGTCCTTCCTTTTATAATATCCAACAAAATGAAGAGATACAACCTATAGCAGATCCACTGCAATTCCCTCTTCTCTCTCACACAATATCCTCTCTCTTTCTTGCTTAGAATACACATCTACATAGTCGCAATATAATTCCCTCATATATAGCGAGGGGTTTCCTTCTAGGGAAAAGAAAACCTAAATTAAACATAACTTCTATCGTCAGGTTTCCGCCTAATGAACAACTTAGATTGACTACAAAATTACAACACTTTACAAGGCAATTTTACATCTATTTTTAGTTTTAAAGGCACTGCCCTTGATCCCCCGCTTGGGGGGGGGGGGGGGGGGGGGGCGGGGGGCTCTTAAAGAATCATCATCGCCACCCCCTGGAATCCCCTAAAAACTGGGGTCCAATGTGGAAATACCTTTAAATAAAGAAGATAATCAGACTCCACACCCAACATTCTTTGTCCCCATGACCAGAGGGTTTTTTTGACAATTTCCTATCTCTAGATATTTTAAGTGATAACAATATCCCCTCATAGTTGAGTGTCCATCTAATTCCATTAGTTAAAGATTTTCCTAGATAAAATAGAAAGTGCGTAAAATGTAAGTTTGATGAGCTTTGTTTGGTTTTGGGAAAGAATGTCCAACTTAACGTTGTTCACTCCATGGAGGAGGCAACAATCATAGGCTAGTTCACTAGCAAGTGAATGTTTGTGGAGGTGCTCAGAAAGTGGATGGACAAAAACTTCTTAATGTTGTTAAGTTATTTCCCCTGTATTATGTTATTAGCAAAGGATAAATGGGATGGGACAATACCTCAAGTGTTGATCTAGGTGGATCTTGGTGGCCACTCACCTATTCTACTTGGACACCCAACATTGTTTTCTATGCATTTCCTATTTCGCCAGTTTTCTATTTTTGGCAGTTTTCGGCTCCTAAATTTCCGAATATGTTTTGAGACCCTAAAAGATGTTTTTGGGGAAATGAGCAATGATCTATATTTTAAATCATTGTCCTTGGATAGACCTTTCTAACGAGATATTTGTTGAGAAATCTTGAAGCTTTCAACTTTTATTAGATTTCTCTTTCATTAATAATTTCTTGCTAATTAATTCACTTCTTATTAATCTTTATTCTATTTCTTTTCATTAAACAATTACCATAACATAAACATGAAGATCACAAAAAAAAAAAAAAAAAAAAAAAAAAGATATAAGCTCCAAGCTAGGGAAAAACCCCTTTCCTAGGGGAAAATCAAGAAACAACTTCTCTTCTTACATAATCATGTCAAAATGAGGCTTCCAAGATCCAATATCAGAACAAATACTTCCACCAAGAACCAAGCCAGCTAACCAAATATCTTCTTTAATGCAAGACAAAACCTCCCAAGAGTAGCAAAGAAAAGCCTTCCAAAACAGGGTTCTTCTAGCTTTTTTGTTTACCAAGAAGATCTGCAATCCTTCTTAAAATTTCCGAACTTGTTACATGCCCAAAAACCTTACTGACTTTTCACGTCTAAGTAGCTGCAGAGATATTTCAAAGATCCAAACTTTGCTAGGGCTTATTACTTCTTTGTTATACTTCTTATGTCCTTTTAAGACCTTTGCACTCCTTTTTCAACTACAGATTGAATATATGTGATATGTGATTGGTGTGTATCCTCATAGGTCAAAGTTCCACCATTTTATAGCCTTCCAAGAGGCTCCACTAGCCTTCTCCGGGTTGACTTCACATAGGGTGGCCAACTTAGTTTTGGGAGCCTTCTAAAAATTCCGAAAATACAAAAATAATTTTCTTTTGTTGATACAAATGCTAGAATGGGACTTTCACAGTATGACAAGGAAATTTTGACTCATGTAAACTCTAGGAGCATTCAATGGATGCTTGACCTAGTAAAATAATAATAATAAAATTCTTTTGTGCATGAAAACTATGCTTGAATGATTTTCTTTTTCTTCTTTTTCACTTTTTACATATACAATTAAGAATACCAAGCATAATTACATTTTTCAACACTATCATGCACGGCAAACAAAGATCCTATACCAAAGTTACAACCTCGAGAAGTTGGCTTTATGCTGTCGTTGCTACAAGACCCTCCAAATTTTGGCCTGCACCAAATTTCGCAACCTACTTTGGTCTTGAATGTTGTCATCGCAAACATTGTAGTCCATTCCATGTGTTTTCTTTAAGTGTCCTGGTCCCTTTTGCAAGAAAGGAAAAATGTCATATTTTCACATGTTAGTTGTCACATAATGTGTAGAAGCTCGTTTTGGTGGTTTTAAGGGGCTATATTTGTGTGAATGAGTTGATATAACCATTGAAACATCCATCACACTCATTCCCAAATTTTAAAGCAATGTCGCACAAGTGTTGTCACAGTCGTCGCAAAGTATACCTTTGGTGTCGCACTTGTTGTAAGTCATCACAAAGTTTTCATAATGAGGGAAATGTGTGGTTCATGTGTCACATACGATCTATATTGTTGTGTAGTCAAGTTTTTAAGTGTATTCACGGTCAAGTCATGTCATTGATCACATCAATTCACTAACCCCACACTTAGCTAATTTTCTGAAATTTCCCAGCAACTTAGCCTCATCCGGCCTTCCCCAACTATGCATTGTGTAGTTATAACCCTCAAGTTGCAGCCTTGTCCCTTGCCATTGCACAATGTGTAGTTCCTACCTCCTAGGTTTGTGTACTGCACAATTTCAGTGCTTAACCCCAGGCCTTAGCCTCCATAATTATGCAATCCATCCCTCCATACTGGCCTCAACTGCACATTGTGAAATCTATTAGTTCAATATCAGACCTTGAGCTCTTAAGTTGTGCAATTGCACAATCATCTAGCCTCGTTTTCCTCCCAGAAATGTGCAGTCGGCTGAACTAGTGCCCATCCCCTCAACCTGTCACACGACCTCCTAGACTGTGCAATCTCCTTCCTCAGTGTAGCTTGGACTGCACATTGCATAGTCTTAAGGCTCAAGCTTCACCCTTGAGCTCTTGAACTACACAATTGTGCAATCATTGTGTCAATTTTTCAGATTGTTCTATGTTGTTTCAATTACTTCAACCCAAATCAATTCTTCATTTAACAATGCATCCAATTATTAATAATGTTTCCAATCATAATTAGTAATTTCATATAGAAAAATATATGCAATAACAAAGGAGACAATAACGCAACCACAAGAGACACCTAATTGGTCAAAGACCAGGGAAAAACCCCACTATGGGGGAAAACCCTTTCAAATCTTCTTCTTATTAGATTGTCATAAAATGTTTCAGTAGAGAGTACAATGAGCCCAATACATAATCATCCAACAAAGATTTACCCAATACAAATCAGAAGCAGACTTCCAGAATTATTGTACAGTAGAGAGAAACCTTCCAACCTTCATGCATATGAAGTCAACTATGATCAACTTTAAAATACTAGCTCAGAACCCTAGTCACACTTATGAAGATAATATGCGAGAGAATTTGATTCTCAGTCGCTCCCTAAGGCACTGTATGCGAGAAATTATAATTGTAGAAATTCTACAAATTCTCTACAAATACACTGCTAAGACCATGTAGAAAATCTGACTATATATTAACCCGATAATGCAACATACCAAAGAAAAATACTATAATGTACTTCTACTATCAAACTTGCGGAAGCTTAAAGATCGAGCTGAACCAGAGCTGAGCACATATAACCATAAGAAGAAGAATCAATACACATGAAACACAGAAAATACTCAGGGGAAAGTCTCAGCTAAAAACCCCACTATCTGTATTATCATACAAGGTGGAAATACATCATAATTATACAAAGACTTAGCTCTCACAACTAGCTAGATTTCAGTACAATCCTCTTGGATGCTCATAGGCAATCAAAGCTTCTCACAAGCCTTCTCCTCTGCCCTCCAAGCCTCCTATTTCCTTGCGTTGTTTCTCCTAGGTGATCCTACTGTTACCAAGTGTAACACTGATCACTCACACTGATCTCACACCCTGTAAAACTGCACAATCCTCAAGGAACCTTATTCCTTCTGCATGCTTGAGTTTCCTTTATAGGATAAAACATGCAACTAATAGTACTATCCTTGTATTTAATCTCAACTAGGTCTTTCTCAAAATAGACATGCATGAGTTACTGATGAGAGAATCTTCAGTGATCTAGAGTACACTAGTTGGATGCATGCATGCATTAACTGATTGAACTCACAATTAGCTCCTCAAACAATTTGGAACTAATTTAACTAGACTTAACTCAGTAAACTGAGCTAACTAATTACAACTCAAATACAACTCAATTTTATCTCCTTAATTAAGGGATAATCTTCTTAATTTAAGGGATAACTGTTGCATGACTTCAGAAAGACTTCTAACTTGAATTTCTCCAACTAACTAATTATAATAAATTAATTAATTATTTTCAAGTAGCTGGTGAGACTAAATTCGAATTTTAATTCAAGGACAAATTAAAACTGGAATATTCTAGATTCTATTTTATTATTTCTTGTTGCTATTTTCAACAATAACTCCTTGGTTGTTTCTTGAAGCGTGGTAATTGAGCGACTGGGGTCTAGCCCTCCCATAACTATCTCAGATCCCTAGTTGCTCCCTTCAGGTTGTTATGAAAGTGACTGCGGCTTCCCAGTCACTCGTTGAAGCACTTCAAGCGTGCAATTGTAGTCGAATCTATCATGTGACGTGCGTGCGACCATAAAATAGAAACCCTAGACACGTGCAAGCCTCAGACCTGTAATTTCAAACCTTGCATGAAAATTCCTCTGTTAGACCCATGCGAACCAAACAATACAAGAAGAGAGAAGAATGCTTGATCATGGTGTGCAAATGAGGTTGAGGTCTGTTGTATGTATAGGCTTCCATGAGGGTCCACTTGATGTTGAGGTCGACTTGTCCAATTCTACATATGTGGGAGGCCGACCTATCCCAATGTATGTGTGACGGTTCATAAATTCAAAAACCAACTTGTGCTTGTCTAAATGAGGTGATCTTTAGGTTGATTTTGGTCCTCTCAAAAACAGGAATCCAAAGCAATCATCATCTCTATCATATGAGTTGTCCAATGTGGAATTTGACCCTAGTTGCATAAATTAACACTCCCTCTTAACTAGGAAGAATTCCACCTACCAATATCATCCTGTCATACTGTCTTCATGTAGTGTCCATCTCTACTCAACTCTATCTGCTGAAACATTCTCAAATCTAAAAGAAGAAGAATCGGCGAGCATTAGATTCCACCCTCTATCTCATAGGGGAGTCACATATCTCAACCCCATATCGAGCAATAGGATATCCAAACACACAAGGGAGCACGTCTCAACCCTGGAATCACTTTGGGGAGCTCATTCTTAGACCGAAACCACAAAGGGGAGAAAATCTCAACCCAATCCTATTGCCTACCAATTTTCCTATCAATGATCCTCAAGAGTCATGAGGTAGAACACCTGCATCATAATCAACTTTGGTTGCACACCCCAAGTACACTCTCAACCATTAGCCAAACAGGGAGAGATATTCCCAACAATATTGGCTTGTGGGTATGATTCCAACTAGGGTGTACTCTGCATAGACCAAATAGGGGCGAAACATCTCCAACGCTATGCGTAGACAGGGAGAAACATCTCCAACCCTATGCATAGATAGGGAGAAATGTATCCAACCCTATGGGTAACAAATAGGGGTAATCCCTTATTTTCTAGAGATCCCTCAACCCCAGGAGCACTCTATCTCAATTCCTCACCTTGGGAGCTCAACAGGGAGGGAAGAGGTAGCTCAATGTCGACATTTAGCATTGCCCCTTTCGGCAAAACCTTGGTAAGAATATCTACAATATTATCCTCTATCAATATGTGATGGATTCTAATGACTCCTCTTTGCACCATGTCTCAAATTAAGTGATATTAGATCTCTATGTGCTTGGAATTCTGATGAAATACAAGATTCTCCACCATACATATCCCACCGTTATTGTCGCAATATATCATTGTAGTATCTAAGACATGCTCAAATAGATCTCCAAAGAGCTTCCTTAACCAAATTAATTTGCAACTATCCATTCTAGCGACAATATACTCTGCCTTGGTAGTACTCAATGCTACAGAATTTGGCTTCCTACTCATCGAGGATATCATGGAAAATCCAAGACAAAAACAACATCCATATGTACTCTTCCTGTTGATAACATTTCCTTCCTAGTCGACATTAGTGTATCTGTGAAGTCAAACATCTCCGGCATAATATATCAAACCAAGTGTGATCGTCCCATGCAAATATCTCAAGTTGTGTTGGTAGTGATCTAATGTGCATGGAGAGGCTTGTTCATGAATTGACTCAGTATGTTCACGGCATAACATATGTCTGGATGGGTGTTCACTAGGAAAATCAGAGCCCGAATCAACTACTTATACTTGGATGGATTCCCTGATCGGGTCCTGCATCTTCTCCACATAAATTCTTAAAGTAATTTCCATTGGTGTGGCCATGGAATTGCATTATGTCATTCCAAATATCTCTAACAACTTCACAACATATTTTCCTTGTGAAAGGAAAATCTCACTGGGTCTTTGCCACACCTCAAGACCTAGAAGTAGTGCATGAGTCCAAGTTCCTAAATCTCAAATTCAAATGTTATCTCTCTCTTTCACTTGATCATCAAAGGCCCACTAACTGTCAAGAATAGATCATCAACATATATAAAAAAAAAAAAATCGATTGCATATCTTGGAATACCTTGAAGTATATGTTGGGATTGACATTGCTTCTTGTGAATCCCAACTTCACCAAATAACTGTCTATGTGGGTGTACCATGCTTTGGGGGCTTTATTTTGTTGGGCTGTGTTATATTCTTTCCACGACTAGCCCACGTAGTTAACCGGGGGGTTAGAAGGGGAGCAGAGCCCCCCATTCATTGCACCGATTGTGTACTGAGGGGAATCACAGGGGGTTTGAGGGGTGCAGGTAACCCCACTATATGGGGTTCGGGGCAACACCCCGGAAAATTTTTGTTTTGGACCCTATATTAGGTTGGGTGGACCTACCTATGGTTTTGTGCATGTTTTTCGCACATGGTTTTGAACGTGATTGTTTTCGGTCCACGGTTTTGGACGCGATGGTCTTCGGTCCATGGTATTGGATGCTTCAACATGTATAAATATGTATTATAACATTGAAAGGAACATAATGAAAAATCAAGCTGGTAGTCCCGGTTTTGGGATCCAGGGGAAAATCTCTGTGTATATGTGTTTTATGTGTTATGCTCTTGCATTGTTTATTTTCTATGTTTTAGAATTTGTATGCAGGTAATTTCTGCACGGGGTTAAAACCTATAGATTTAAACCATACAATGCCTTCTTCAATATGCAAATATGTGTCTTTTGATTCTCTACTTCAAATCATTGTGGCTACTCAACATACACTTCTTCTTTTACTGTGCCATGGAGGAATGCATGTCTTTACATCCATCTGATGAAGAGTCCATCCCTCGCTTGTGGCAAGGGATATTATTGAGCGAATGGTTGTGTATTGAGACATAGGTGAAAATATATAATCATACTCTTCTCCCTCTTTCTGGGAGAATCCTCAAGCCACAAACCTTGCCTTGTCTTTCTCAATTCTACCATCAACTCCATGCTTGATCTTGAATAACCACTTTGAAGTTACCGCAAATTTCCCTTTCGGCCTCGGCACAACATCCCATACATCATTCTTCATAATCGATTCATATTCCTTGGTCATTGCATCTTTCCAAACTTGTTCTTTTATGGATTCTTTGAATGTGGAAGGTTCAACTTGAACCATAGTGCTCATAGCTGCAACATATCCTTGGTACCTGCATGGCTATATCCTTTCTCTAAATGATCTTCGAACAAGAACATGTCTTTCAGTATCTTGTAGAGTGTCACAGAGCCAAAGTGGTCTCTTCTTAGTAGGAGGATCACTTGGAGGAGAATCTAAGGGATCCATAGGCTCCATGGGATCATCAACAATATCAGTCTTGAACTTGGGCACGGAAGGACCCTGCCATCATTCCTCTTCTCGGGAAGAGGAGGTGGAGTAAGATATTTTTCTTTTCCAAGAGAAACATCTTCATTGAATGTTACATCCCTGCTAATTTCAACCTTCCTATGACCATGAATATATATTCTGTAAGCTTTAAAACTTTCACAATAATCCACAAATGTACCTTTCCTTCTAGTTGCCTCCAACTTGTTCCTTTTGTCCTTCAGCACATGAAAATATATGGGCGTCTGTAGTAGACCTAGGGGGGATAATATGGGGTACAGAGGGAGGTACCCAAGGGAATAATGTAATAATGGGATGGGCCATAGTAATAAATAAGGTGGTTAATCCATATCATATAAGGGACCATAAGTAGTTAGCAATAATGTAATAAGCCCATGGTATTAGATAGATGGTATTGAGGGAACCATGGTAATGATCCTTTGTTGTATGTATGAGCCTTATAGAGGCTAGAACTACCATGAGAATGTCAGCGTTATTGTATTGGCAAGCATATGGCTTGTGGAGTGTTCTCCTTCCTTAAGGAGTGAATGTATGGTGTTGCCCTACCTTAAGGGTTTTGATCAATAAAGAAGAATTTCTATCTATTTCGATCTTGTTATTTCTTGGGTTTATTTCTATTCTCATATATTTCTCAGTCAGATCTATAAGAAGTGGTATTAAAGCTATAAAAAGTGGTATCAAAGCTATAACAAGAGGTATCAAAGCTATAACAAGTGGTATCAAAGCACTTTCTTGGGAAAAATAAAGTATTTTTTTAATTTTTTTTGTAGGAATTTTTTGGGCAGTGAGTTTGTAGATTAGATCTGTACGTTATAATACAAAATCTAATTTCAGATCTGAGTTGTTGGTGAAAAAATACCCAATTTAAAAAAAAAAATCAATCGAATCAGAGTCTGGATGAGGGAGATATCACTGATTTAAAAATCCGTTGTGTTGTAGACATTTTTCAGGGCGACGAGTTTGCAGATCAGATCTGTACATTCTAGTGCAAAACCTGTAGAGTCTAATTGCATATATGGGTTTTTTGTGAAAAAATACCCAATTTGGAAAAAAAAATCGGCCGAATTGGAGTCCGGATGAGGGAGATATTGTTGATTTAAAAATTAGATGTTTTGTAGACATATTTCAGGGCGGCGAGTTTGAAGATCAAATCTATATGTTCGAGGGAAATATTTACAGAATATAATTGTAGATCTGAGTTCTTTCTGAGAAAATACCCAATTTCAAAAAACAAATTGGTCGAATCAGACTACGGATGAGGGAGATATCGCTGATTTAAAATCAACTCTTTTTCAGAATTTTTGTGACAGTGGGATAGTTAAAGTGAGAATCTAAAATTCCAACACCTAGATCGGAATTCGATGAAGATGTACAAATTTGATGGCTCTAATTTGGAAATATGGTTAGCACAACTAGAACAATATTTCACTCTAGAACACATCATAGATGATGAAACTAAACTACGTGTGGGAGAACTTTACTTGGACCAAGAAATATGGCAATGGTGGTAGTGTCATAAAAAATGCTATCCAAGGACAATTATAGCAGATATTCGCAAAATCCATTTGTGACCGCTTTGACGCTAAATCTAATTTTTTGGGTCCTCTTGTTAAGCTCAAACAGACAGGCACACAACCTAACTAAGATTTTATTTTTACAGGAAAGAAGTAAACCAAGAAACCTAAAGAGTTATTTTCCACTGGTATCTCCTTATTGTAGGTTCATGGATGTATTCAGAAGGAGAAAATCATTGTGTCTATAAATCCTAGTTGCAAGAAAAATATTATAAATGTCAATTTGGCAAAAAAATTGCAAGTTCCAGCAAAACAAATGGAGCACACATAGGTTAATAATGGTTAGGTGCAAGTTTATAAAGATTTGAAGATTTCTATGGATAAGTATGTATTGCATTCCGATTTTTATACTTCAGATATGGGTAACATGGATGTTGTTTTGCGATACCCTCAAATGGAATCTGTGGATACTATCAATATTAATGTGCAGAAGAAATTCCTGAAGCTCTGGTATAAAAAGAAGAAAATAACATTGCAGGATATTTCTATTAAGACCCAAGCAGAGACTATGGAAGCATATGCACAAAGCTCTAATGACACTAAGACATCAGATGATGAGCCCTTGATGGTTGATGACCAAACACAAACATCAAACCAGGTACCAGAAAAACAAGGAGAATTGAAGGAGACTGAAGTAGAAAATATTATAGGTTCTGATACACTAGATGAGGACTCAATGGTTGAGGTAATATTGGAAGATAAGATTCAACAGCAAGCACCACAACATGTACCAGATCTCAATCAGGCTCCATTAGGTGGTGAATTAGTGAAAGATACACCGTTGGTTAACACTTCAGCATATCACCACCCACATCACCCCGCAAGAAAACAACCAACAAGATGGAAATGAATTAGCCACAAGGACAACAACCCCCACATGATAGATAGAGAGGAGCGATGATCCACCTACTACACATCAACACAGAAGAGCGGCCAGGGTCAACTTCCATCTCAAGTGAGTAAGGCACCAACTGGATCGAGGGTTAACCTTTCTCTTGGATGGCTAGATGCATGAGCATGATACCAGTGGAGTACTCTATTCAGTAGATCTTATTATTTGTGTTCTTCGTATGTTTCGAGGACGAAACATGTTAAGGGGGGTGGAATGAAGTATACCTAGGGGGGATAATATGGGGTACAGAGGGAGGTATGCAAGGGAATAATGTAATAATGGGATGGGCCATAGTAATAAATAAGGTGGTTAACCCATATCATGTAAGGGACCACAAGTAGTTAGCAATAATGTAATAAGCCCATGGTATTAGATAGATGGTATTGAGGGAACCATGGTAATGACCCATAGTATTGTATGTATGAGGCCTATATAGAGGCTAGAGACTCTCCATTGAGAGATGTCAAGGATTATTGTATTGGCAAGCATATGGCTTGTGGAGTGTTCTGCTTCCTTAAGGAGTGAATCTATGGTGTTGCCCTACCTTAAGGGTTTTGATCAATAAAGAAGAATTTCTATCTATTTTGATCTTGTTATTTCTTGGGTTTATTTATATTCTCATATATTTCTGGGTTAGATCTATAAGAAGTGGTATTAGAGCTATAACAAATGGTATCGGAGCTATAACAACATCCAAAGATACAAAGATGTCTTATGTTTGGATTGACACCTGTGAACACTTCTTCGAGGGTCTTGTTTTCTAGTGCTTAATGAGTCACCTTGGTTTGAACATATATAATAATATGTATTGCTTCTCCCCAAAGGAAATTTGGCAACTTTTGATCATGGAGCATGGCATGGGAAACTTCTAATATAGACTTGTTCTTTCTTTCCGCTAGTCCATTTTGTTCGGGTGTATATCGCACAATTGTTTCCTTCTTTCTTGAAAAATGATATGAATTCATTTGACATGTATTCCCCACCATTGTTAGACCTGAATACTTTGATTCTCTTCCATATTTGATTTTCGATCAAAGATTTTAATTCTTTGAATATTTCAAAAGCTTCATCCTTGTTCTTCAAATAGTATATCCATGTCTTTCTAGAGAAGTCATCAATGAAGGTGATATAGTAAATATGGCCACCAATTGACCACATATATCAAAATGGATGAGATCGAGGATGTCCATTGTATTGTTCTCGCTAGGGGGGAATGGTCCCCTTGTCTTTGTTCTACTCACACAACCTGATCATACTCTGTCATGATGGGTTTGAACATCGGGAATACCAGAGACCAATTTCCTTAATTTTGGAAGAGCATCATAATGTAGATGAACCAATCTTCAGTGCCATAACTCGCTTAGGTGATTAGTATTACGAACCAATGCTAGAAGTGGTCTTCCCGTGACTTTATAGAGTCCTTCAAATATTGATATGAATGTGAATGCATCTCTCATAACTAAACCAACTGACCAAGCCAAAAATTTTCTCTTGATGAAGGCAACCTTCATCCCTTTATCTTCCAAAGCGGATATAGATACCAAATTCTTCATTAACCTTGTCACATAAATAACATCACGCAACAAAATAGATTCCCCATACTTCAAATGAAATTTGACAGACCCAAAACCTTTTACAGGATGAGTAGAGTTGTCTCCAAGAATAATCTTCAGCTTAGTCTCTCTCTCTCTACTTGATTAGAGAGAAATTCCTTATATCCAAAGAAATGATGAGTTACCCCACTATCAAACAACCAACTATCCCATGAACCCAGAGGAGAAGAACTAGTAAATGCAGAAATAAGAATGTATTCAGATTGATTTACAACATTACTTTCATACCTGGGAAATCTTGACTTCTTTTGAGGATGACAATCTTCTTCACGGTTGCTTGAGGTATCTCTTATTTTACTTTCATATCTTTTATTGCAAACATTTTCCCGATCATATTTTCTCCTTTGATTATTGAACCTATTGTTGTTAGTTCTAGTGTTGTAACATGGCCCTTTGTTCTTCTCGGGACAATCTCGTGCATAATGACCCTCCTTGTGAGAATTATAACATTCAATATGAGACGATGTTATATCATCCTTTACTTTTTTATTTTGAGGAGGATTCTTTCTTGATGGAACTCCTTTTCCTTTCTTCTTCCTTTTGTCATGAGTGATATATGCAACAAGCTCTCCTTCTTCGTGTTTTTGAATCCTTCCTCTTGATATCATCCTTGATTCTTCTTATGTAATATCTCCAACAATTTCATCAAATGATGGGAGGAAATTGTTGCTACTTACGGAAGTAATGAAGGTTTTCTAAATAGGAGGAAGACCTCTTAGAGTCACGATCACGGATTCCCTATTAGACACAAGTTCTCCAACTATTTGCAATTGATCTCTAAGATGAGATGTCCTCATTATGTAGGATTGCATAGACTTTCCTTTGTTCATCTTGGTGTCTTTGAGTTGATCCTTCAAGGAGATGATTTCATTCAAATTCTTTAATCATGCATGTTGGTTATCTTATCATATATGTCTTTAGGTCTTCTCAAGTTTCCGACATATGCAAGTAAATTATCTTGTAAACCATCAACTATAATTTTATTTTCTTTTAACTCACCATTCATGTGCTTGTTTTTGGCAATAGCGGAAGAATTCTTTGGAGGCTCTTGATCTGAAATGGAGAAAATTAGTAATTTTGTGCTAATTCCCCATTTAGAATATAAAAATGTGCTTGAGGTTTGTACTCCAAAATAACAAGTAAAAACATGAATTTTATGTGTGTTTACTTAAGTTAGTTTCATGAAGAAAACTTAAAACATGAAACCAAAAAACTAAATGGAAGCATGCATCAAACAGTAATACACTGACCATTGTTAAAGGAGTTCACCCCTCCTAGTCTACATCTCCTTGGATCAGCTCTAAAGGCATGACCCCTTCTCATTATGCCCAATATTAAGAAAAGAAGAGTACATAAATTGTTGAAATGGAATGGCTAGTTTCTCCTTCAAAGAAACAACTTCTGTAAAAGTTCTCATTCCATACACATGTTAACCTACAATCAAACATGTAAACCTTCAACAAAAGAAAGCATCTTACACCAAGACCCCATACTCCAACTTCCAAGAGCATAAATAGTACTACAATCCCCTTGAAGTACATAAACAAGTCTCTTTCTCCAAACACATATAGAGAAAAGAAGAAACAAATCTACATAACTGTTGCAATGGTTGCTACATAAAGCACATGGAGGCTGGAAGACCCATGCAAGGTCATATCCATCTCCATACTCCTCCTTAAATTGAATCAACACTCTAGTTGATTAGAGCACCCATAGGCTTTACTTTGCAAAAATCCTATCCAGAAGTGCTCCTTTGATCCTGAAACATGTTCCAGTGAGTTTAGAATATCCAAAAATGGCTATCTAACCTCTTTTTTCATTCATTTTGGTAAAAAATTTCCTTAGTTATGAATTATGTTAGTATTTCCACAATTTTCTTCTCCAAATTTGGCTTGCTGCTAGTTAAATTCATTATCCACAGTTAAAACTGGAATTTTGGCCGAAATCGGAAGGCCCACCGACTTTCCTACCTATCTCGTAGTTAAGGCCGAGTGGTCACATACAAAGTGGTCAGTCCGATGGAAAAGGTGACAATTCCATAGCTCTGTCGCAACTCACAATCGACGAAGTCCAACCATCGGCAGATAGTCCCAAGCCAAACAATAGGCACTATGTGATACATGGACTTGCCAGGATTATAAAACACAACATATAACATATCACATATGGGGACCCCATCGCAATCACAATTGACACTTTCCCTTGGCGGATATCAAATTCCATACACTACGATAGCGATGAACCTATTGGGGTTATAAAATACAGCATGTAACAATATCGGGTCCTAATGTCCACCCACTGCAAATCATAATCGGTTGTGGTCAGGGTGTTACTTCATGCTCCTGATGCGATCTGCGATTGTGATTTTGTTGCATTGCAACTGGGCTTCGCCGGGGGCTAATTCTGTAATACCTATGATATTGAATATGCGGAGGCCAATGGCAACCTGCCACTTGGCGCTTCCCCATTCGCTGGAAGCGTTGCTATGTCATCCAATCTTGCCACTTGGACAAGTCAAACCTGAACTTTGACTTACTCTAACATCTGCATACGAGCTCGTATTTGAGTGTCGTTCACACCATTGATTCAGAATGACGAGCTCTTCAATCCTAAGCTAATCTTATCAAGATTCTGACACTCTGATATTTTGGAAAATTTTTGAGCTCCTGGTCACTCTTCCCCACTGAAAAACTTTTGGTCTTCAAAAGTTTACTTTCAATTGTTCAACATTTGAAGGTACAGTTCCTTCATTTTTCCAAACTCGACCCAATCGATGTTTGTAGTGCCCTAACTTGTACTTGTCTTGGATTTTTTTCAAGCTAGACTTAAAATATAACTTGACCAAAGAACTCAAGTTCGATGTTCTTCTCGGCTTGTCCATGTCTCTATGGCTATCCACAACAACATCCTTTCCAAGAATAATTCCAAGGTGCTCATTTGCAAAATCCTTATCGAAGAGAAGATCCTAAAAGGCTTTTCCAAATGAATCTAAACAAGCCTCACATAGTGAATACTTGTATAAATTTGAGTGCTAAACAAATTTGGAACATACTAAATGTGTTGCAACTACTCATACAACAATTTAAAAGTCGACGATTTGAGAAAGCATTTTAGAAAATGGAATAAACTTAACTCCCAATTTTGCCATTCAAATTGACTATCAATAAGCCAAAATAACATTGTAATGGTTAAAGAAAACAATGTTGCATATAAGTGATTTATTTATGAACATCACTTTTACAATTTACCCAACTATGGGTGTTATGAAACCAGCTCACAAAAAGATAGAAAAGATAGATCAACGCCTTAGAATTTAGCCTCTTTGAGGGGGCAACCTCCTTTACATTACATAAATGAACAATTCTTTAATGATTCAAATGACAAAACCTGTTTTCTATATATGGGAGCCTAAGGAGTCACAATATAACCCAGTCGACCTAACAATAATAATATAAAGCCACAAAAATAACAATAGAGGGATTCTATGGGGCACAGTAATAACAATATGGGGACAATAGGGGCACAATAATATTAAGGGATACAACTACAATAGTAATGGGATAATCACTAGTATTATAGGGACCTAACATGCCCCTCTCCCTCAAAAAAGTGTTGTCCTCAATGCTTGAGTAGTTCTGGATGCTTTTGTATAAAATTCTCATCCTCCCATGTGGAATATTCCGCAGATAAGTTCTTCCACTTGATAAGATACTCTGAAATTGATCGATTTCATAGTTGAGTTCTTGTTTCTATGACTGCTTCCGGTTCCAATATAATTTTTCCTTCCTCATCAAGTTCTGGAAATATTGTTTGAAC
>APFE031434433.1:204688-254255 GCA_000404065.3 Pinus taeda
ATATAGGAAGCAATTCAATTCTTTTGCTATCTTATAGTGAATAAAATTGTGGGTACTTCCTGAATCAATCAACACTGTTACCTTTTTCTTCTTGATTTGTCCTTCTATCTTGATGGTTTGAGGATTGATAATTCCAGCCAATGCATTACAAGATATGGTCAGATTCATTTCTTCTTTATCTAGGCTTTGTTCCTGGAGTATATCCTCTTCTTTTGACCTTTCTTGCTCCTTTTCTTCTTCCTCTTCACAATCAATGTAGAATAATTTCTTCTCAGCACACTTATTACCTTTAGTGTATTTGATATCACAACTGCAACAAAGCCCTTTTGCTCTTTTTTCTTCCAATTGCTGTGGTGTCAACCTTATAGTTTGTTGAAGACTAGGGGCAACAACACTTCCATCTTTATAGTTGTGAGAGGTATGCTTCCTGGTTGCCATAATTTTGCTTTCCATTTTTCTTGCTAATGTGAATGCCTTCTCTAATGAATCAGGTTCCCAAAACACCATGTTGGATATTATCCTTTAAAGTCCCTATGAACACATCAATGCTATGCTCCTCTGGAATATTTTTTACCCTTATCTTCAATTTTGGGAACTCCTTAATGTGCTCCATTATTGAACCCTTTTGTTTGAGACTTATCAATTGGCTAAAAAAAGTGTTGCTTTTTGTATCCTCATAATATACTGTCAATTCTTCCATAAAAATTGCCCAAGTGATAATTTATTTACGAGAGAGAATCCATTGATACCATACAAACTGATTTGGTTCCAATATAAAGTTGCAATAGATACCTTTTGTGTGTTTTGCACATTATTGAGATCAAAAAATTGCTTCATTTGTAATATCCATGTTGCGGGATCCTTGCCATCAAACTTACTCATATCGATTTTTGGAATATGGTGGGTCTTTGTTCCAACATTAGAGTCTATGAAATCATGATTAACATTTCTTTTGTTCTCATCATGAGTTTCCTTTACTACCCTTTCACCATTAGTAAGCATTTCTTGTAGAAACTTTGTCAAATCTGTCTTCAAATCTTCCATGCCTGTCTTCAAATCTATCTTCAAATAATCCATTTTAGCTTCCACGTCATTCATCTTAGCTTCTACGCCTTTCTTTAAACAATCCATCTTAGATTCTGTTATTTTTTGTGCAAGTGACACTTTTTGCACTTGGTTTCGTAATTTTGATATATCATGTTGCATTTCTTCCTGCTCTTCATGAGTCATGCTAGAGCTTTCAGGTTGCTTACTAGGTGTTTGCATTTTCTTTCCTCAGGGCATCAATTACTGATAATAATGGTTTACTATGCCCTTTGAATTCCTTCAAACTAATTTTTCAAACCAAGCTTATACAAAAATTTAAAAAAACTACACACATTTGTTCACTTTGTAGGAGCTTGATATTGAATCTGATGTATCTTTGTAATTTTCGGATCATCCAGTTCTGAAATTGTGATATGCAGTAGCCCTTTGCATCCTCTTTCCAATGCCACTAGTCTGATCCAAATTGGACTCTCCAAGGAAGAGTTATGCCAAATCTCCCACAGTGACCTGATTATAGACTCGTTCAATAGAGAAAACTTGTATGGCGTTCCATGAGTCACTGTTTAGACCTTTGGCTCTGAAAAATATATAAAAGAAACTAAATTCCGTCCTCTTTCTGTACCTTCTTATGAAATTTCAATCCGATGCTCAGAGAGAAAGTTATGACGATTTTCCCCAAGTCACCTGTTTGGAATGTAATTCAGGAGTCTACAAAAATACTAACTCCCTCAGACCATATCTCCGCAAATATAACGCAAAAAACTCTGAAATTCGGACCCGAGGTTCAGTGTGATTTCTTTTCAAATGGAGTTTTTTTAGCTTTTGAAACATTGCAAAAAAAAGTTATAGCGAAAATGTCACGATGACCTATTTGGAGCAACGAAACCCTAGAATCCAAAGCTCTGATACCAAATGTTATGAAACCAGCTCACAAAAATATAGGAAAAGATAGATCAATGCCTTAGAATTTAGGCCTCTTCGAGGGGGCAACCTCCTTTACATTACATAAATGAACAATTCTTTGATGATTCAAATGACAAAACCTCCTTTCTATATATAAGGAAGTCTAAGGAGTCAAACAATATAAACCCACCGACCTACAATAAATAATATATAAAGCCACAAAAATAACAATAGAGGGATTCTATGGGGCACAGTAATAACAATATGGGGACAATAGGGGCACAACAATATTAATAAGGGATACAACTACAATAGTAATGGGGAAATCACTAGTATTATAGGGACCTAACAATGGGGATATGCAACTAATGCAAAACATAAATTTACAAACTTAAACTAGACAAATAGTTCACCCATTTCTTACCCAACCAGGTAAATGAACCCTCTATATGAAATTTCTCTTCTTCTAAAGTTGCTTCAGGGATTTTCACATCTTGCACTACTTTTTCTTTTGTCACTTCCTCTTTTGGTGCTTGCATGATTTGCTTTCCCTTACCAGGATGAAGTTGTGGAAACATTTTCCAACACTTCTTTACCCAATGCCCATTGATATTTTAGTGATTACAAAAGTTCTTTTGAGCTCCTCTCGGCTCACTTGCCTTTAAACTTGGATGAATTTTCTCTTTTCAATCTCAATTCCAATAGACATAAACATCTTCTTGAT
This sequence comes from Pinus taeda, assembly GCA_000404065.3. Taxonomy (NCBI): domain Eukaryota; kingdom Viridiplantae; phylum Streptophyta; class Pinopsida; order Pinales; family Pinaceae; genus Pinus; species Pinus taeda. The sequence goes on from APFE031434433.1 coordinate 207,363, forward strand.
GACTGCTTTTCTTTTATCACACTTATCCACAATGGTTAGTTGAATGGTAAAAGGTGTATGGAAACATATTCCTCAACATGTTATTCAAATATGCGTGTTGTTTTCCATTATGAACAACATTCAAATTAACAGAATGGGTATACCTCTGTTTGTTGTCCTTTGGCTTATGCTGCTTGTGTGAGGAACTTGCGTGGCAAGAAGATTTTAGCTTCCATTATTCTTCAACGTTTTCATCTCTCTTTGGATACGTTTTTCACTTTGAGTCCTCATCCTTGAGGAACCAAGTGGGAACAAATTCTGGATGCAACTTCCAACATATTTCCTCCTCATGTCCTTTCTTATGGCAAAAGGAACACAATACCCATGAGTTGTCGGTAGAAGACTATTCTTCTTTTGCTACATATACTAAGCCTTCATATGTAAGCCTCTTTGTGGCCTCAATTGGATTTTTAATGCCTTGTTGGTTTACACCAAGGCTTCCTCCCTTGTAACCCATCTTGGTCAAGAGCTTGGATCGAATTCCTTTACTGTGTTTTTCAAAGGCTGCAAATGAATTTACGTAACACTTTCACATAAGGAAGAAACATGTAAATTCTTACCATTTGCCGCATCTTTTGACTAACATACAAAGATGTTTTCGAACTCCCTTTTGATTATGGATGTGTCCTCTTGGACTCTTTGGCTCTCTTCTTTCAGCTCCTTGAATTTGGGTGCTGATAGAACCTCATCTTCCACACATGTGGACAAAAGGTACAAACTTGTCCATCTACCTTCTCTGAGGGATTGTATACACTAGCATCTTACATAAGAGTTGTAGAAAAACGTGAATTTTGTGGATAAGATGGTGGTTTATCACCATTCTTGTTACCTTCTTCCCTTGGAGAACATTCTCCTATTGGAGGTCTAGAGCTTTCACCTTGCAATTTGGTATTCTTGTCTCTTCATAGAGGAATTTCACCATTTCTGCCATGCCTAAGAAAGCCTTTCTAAAAGCCTTCACATGCTTTGACATTCTTGTAGGCTATCCTCCTCGGGACATGCTTTTCTTGAAGCTTCTATTGCAATTTCAGGTAGAGCTTGGTGGTAGAGATTGTAAGAATCTTGCTCTCCTTTCCAAAACTTTCTCCTCACTTGAGCTTCAAAACACATTCACTTGCAAACAACAGTCAATTCCTCATTGCACAAAGAAAACCTATGCTTTGATGCCAACTTGATCTGAAATGGAGTAGATTAATAATGTTGTGCTAATTCCCCATTCAGAATGTAAAATTGTTCTTGAGGTTTGTACTCCAAAATAACAAGTAAAAACATGAATTTTATGTGTGTTTACTTAAGTAAGTTTCATGAAGAAAAAATAAAACATGAAACCAAAACACTGAATGGAAGCATGTATAAAATAGTAATACACTAGCCATTGTTAAAGGAGTTCACCCCTCCTAGTCTACATCTTCTTGGATCAACTCTAAAGGCATGACCCCTTCTCATTATGCTCAATATCAAGAAAAGAAGAGTAAATAAACTGCTGAAATGGAATGGTTAGTTTCTCCTTCAAATAAACAACTTATGTAAAAGTTCTCATTTCATACACATGTTAACCTACAGTCAAACATGTAAACCTTTAGCAAATATAGACATCTTACACCAAGAACCCATACTCCAACTTCCAAGAGTATAAACAATACTACAATCCCCTTGAAGTACATAAACACGTCTCTTTCTCCAAACACATATAGAGAAAAGAAGAAACAAAGCTACACCATTGTTGTAATGGCTGCTACAGAAAGCACATGGAGGTTGGAAGACCGTTGCAAGGTCATCTCCATCTTCATACTCCTCCTTAAACTGAATCAACACTTTGGTTGACCAGAGCACCCATAGGATTCACTTTGCAAAAATCCTATCCAAAAGTGCTCCTTTGATCTTGAAACCTATTTTAGTGAGTTCAAAATATCCAAAAATGGCTATCTAGCCTCTTTTTGTATCCATTTTGGTCGAAAATTGCCTTAGTTATGACTTATGTTAGTCTTTCAACAATTTTCTCCTCCAAATCTGGCTTACTGCTAGTTAAATTCATTATCCGTAGTTAAAACTGGAAGTTCCACTGAAATCGATGGTCTCGCCAACTTTCCTGCCTATCTAACAATCAAGGCTGAGTGGTCACATACAAAGTGATCATTCCAATGGAAAAGGTGACAGTTCCACAGCTTTGTCGCAACTCGCAATCGACAAAGTCCAACCATTGACAGATAGTCCCAAACCCAAACAACATGCACTATATAATACACAGACCCACTGTGATTATAGAAAACAACATATAGCATATCACATCTGGGGACCCCATCGTAATTGTAATCGGCACTTTCCCTCGACGGATATCAAGGTCCTTACACTGCGATAACTGTGGACCCACTGGGGTTATAAAATACAACATATAACAATATCCGGTCCAAAAGTCCACCCATCACAAATTGCAATCAGTGGTGGTCGGGGTGTTACTTCATGCTCCCGCTACAATTTGCAATTGCGATTTTGTCGCATCACAACCGAGCTTCACCAAGGGCCGATTTTGTAATACCTCTGATGCAAGATGCGGGGGCCAATGGAAACCTGCCATTTGGCGCCTCCCCATTTGCTGGAACCTTTGCCATGTCATCCAATATTGCCCCCTGGATAAGTCAAACCTGAACTTTGACTTTCTCTAACTTTTGAATATGAGCTGGGATTTGATTGTCGTTTTCACTATTAGATTCAAAATGACGAGCTCTTCGATCTAAAGCTAAGCTTATCAAGATTTTGACACTTCAAAATTTTGGCAAATTTTGAGCTCCTGATCAGCTCAAGTACTCTTCCTTGAATATAATCCAAAACATCATTGTTATTAGCTATGATCTCCAACTTGATTTTCCATGCAGAAATATTGGATGAGTCACCCAACTTCCCATCACTCCTAAAGAAGGAAGTCATATTGTCTTTGACTAGATCATCTCTTTCAACTTTCTAAAGATAATTGCTTCAATGCTTATCTCCTTTTGGGCTTGTCCTTCACCTTAGATCCGATACCATGTCAAATTTTTAGATGTTTTATGTTGTTTCAATTACTTCAGCTCAAATCAATAGCAATGCATCGAATTATTAACAATGTTTCTAATCATAAACAATAATTGAAAATAGAACAATATATGCAATAAAAAAGGATACAATATCACAACCGCAAGAGACACCATATTATTCAAAGACCAAGGAAAAACCCCACTATGGGGGGAAACCCTTTCAAATCTTCTTCTTATTGGATTTTCATAAAATGTTTCAATAGAAAGTATAATGAGCCCAATACATAATCATCCAACAAAGATTTACCCAACAAAAATCAAAATCAAACTCCCATACTTATTGTACAGTAGAGAGAAACCTTCCAGCCTTCATACATCTGCGATCAACTGCCAAAATCTAGATCAGAACCTTAGTCGCACTTATGAAGATAGTTTGTGAGTGAATGTGACTCTCGGTTGATCCATGAGGTATTGTATGCAAGCGGTTATAATTGAGAAGTCACTCCCTGAAGCATGGTAATTGAGCAACTGGGGTCTAATCCTCCTAGAACTGTCTCAGACCCCCGATAGCTCCCTTCAGGCTGTTATGTGAGTGACTATGGCTTCCCAGTCACTCTCTGAAGTACTATGAGCATTCGGCTGCAGTCGAATCTATCCTATGATGTGCATTCGAACAGAAAATAGAAACCATAGACATGTGTGAGCCTCAGACCTGTAATTTCGGATCTTGCGAGAAACTTCCTTTGTCAGACTTGTGCGAAGCAAACAATAAAAGAAGAGAGAAGAATGGTTGATCATGATGTGAAATGAGGTTGAGGTCTCTTGTATTTATAGGCTTCCATGAGGGTCCACTTGATGTTGAGGTTGACTTGTCCAATTGTACATATGTGGGAGGCCAACCTATCCCAATGTACGTTTGAGGGTTGATAAATTCAAAAACCAACTTGTGCTTATCCAAATGAGGTGATCTTTATGTCGATTTTGGTCCTCTCGAAAAGAGGAATCCAAAGTAATCATCATATCTATCATATGAGCTATCTAATGTGGAATTTGACCCTAGTGCATAAATTAACACTCCCTCTTAACTAAGAAGAATCACACCTACCAATAACATCCTGTCATACTGTCATCATGTCGTGTCCATCTCTACTCAACTTTATTTTACGAAACATTCTCGAATCTAAAAGAAGAAGAATTGGGGAGCATTAGCTTCCATCCTCTATCTCATGGGGGAGTCACATATATCAACCCCATATCGAGCAATAGGATATCCAAACTCATCGGGGAGCTCATTCTCAACCCGAAGCCACAAGGGGGAGAAAATCTCAATGTAATCCTATTGCATGCTGATTTTCCCATAAATGATCCTCAAGAGTCATGAGGTAGAACACCTGCATCATAATCAACTTGACACACTTGCAACTGAACACTCATTAGGCACACTCACTTGCTTTTCGAAGGCACATTTGCATTCCTCACTCTTGTTAATAGTTAGAACCAAGGTAAATCTTTAAGAAACTATCAACCTTGCCATATTATATATGGGGCTCCTATCCCAAATGGTGTGAGGTATAATTGGGAACACATATCAGGGAGACCCCTCAAATGTTGGCAAGCCCAACACCATTAACATTTCTAGAACTAGAAGGAGGGTAACCAAATTTTTATGAATAATAACCTCACCCACCCAAATCCTACTTCCTTTGGTCAAGGCAATGATATCCCCAACACCTCCCCTATGCATATTCCTAAAGTCGGTAATCCTTCTTAGCCCCAGACTATACAAATTTGTGAGATCTCTTACGACCAGGTCCAAGCCATTCACCTTATCACCCATAAATTTGTAAGAGTTATTAGATTGATACCAAAAGTACATAATCTTCCATACTTTCCAAAGAGGAACCCAACCAACCCCCACTAGGATAATGGTTTCAAAATTTGAAGAATTGGTTCTTGCCACTCTTGAAGAGTTAGCCGAATGTAAATAGAATGCATAAAATCTGGAGTAACCTCCATCCTTCAACGATGGTGATGGTGATAACGTGGTACTCTCAGATGATACTTTCCACGAGTTAGAAGGTGAAGAAGAGGAATACCAATCTAACTTTGACAAAGAGGGGGGAAATAGTAACGAACACATGGTAAACCAAGATATGGAATGGATGACTGAGGGCCCACTTTCACTTCTGGGTGTGTTACAAAAAATGTTGAGGCACGTGGAGAAGCTGATAACAAAGTACGACCCTGACAAAGCAGTGAAGGCAAAAAATCATCTGGACAACTTTTACTTTCTGCAAATGCTTGAGGTACGTTACAATGATGTTGCATATAGAATTTTTCCATGTACCTTAGATGGCAGAGAAACTATATGGTATCATAACCTTCCTCTGAACTCGATCCAAAATTGGAGGGTTTTTAAGAAATTGTTTCTTGAAAATTTTGCTGTTGATGAAACCCCTTCCATGCTTTTAAGAGAGTTGGGAAGCCTCAAGATGGATCAGAAAGAGAAAGTGAAAGATTTCAATCAGAGGTTTAGTTGTATCTTGAATATATTTTTGGTAGACATGAAACCTCATGACTACATCACCATAAATTATTTCACATCTGCCTTACCAACAAGCATTGCATAGTTCGTGAAAGGAACTGCGAAGCCAAATTTGGCTGATAATTTCGAAGAACTAATCAAAGTTGAAAAGGACTTGCATGCAATTATAGTCATCGCAGATGAAGAATCAACGAAGGAATTTTAAGGCACAGGTATAAGGTCTCAAACCTCTGTAAGCAAGGCCAAGGAGAAAGAATCTATCGATCTAGAGAGCTTGACCCGCACAATCAAGTCTCCGTCCAATGAGCTGGAAGAAAGCGAGACCATTGTGAGTAATAAGCCTCCTAGATTCAACATTTTGAGAAGGGATGCTAACTCTGGAAATAGCAACAACCAACCAGCTAAGTCTGCGCAGAGCTTGAACATTGTGTTGAATATTGAAAGTATGGGCATGGATCAATATTGTTCGGTTCATCAAGCGTACCATTCGAAGAAGAAATTCCCGCAATGGAATGACAACATGAATGCTCTTTCTACGTATATTATTAATACAATGCTTTCAGATGAGAAGACTAAGGCTGCAAAAGACAATGAACATAACATTGTAGCCGAAGAAAATCCAAGTGTCAGACATGAAATGAACACACTCAGTAGTGTTTTAATAGCTGAGAAGAAGAGTCCTGAAGAAAAATCACTAAGTGAGGCCCCAACTCAACAACATAACACTCAATAAAACTTGAGAAGCCAAGGGATGACCTCTACACAGGAGTTGATGAAGCAAAAATTGAAAGAGAATTCATTGAGGAAGATCACACAACCTATCAACTCATCCCAGAACACTCAGAGCAAGTTTGGCAATGCGGCTACAACGAAAAGTACTTATGCAAAAAAAAAAAATAAGCTCATCATTCTTGAAGTAGCAGATAAAACAACTTTGTGAAACACTTTGGCTGTTTCTCCCGCACTAGATTATAACATAGTTGATGAGATGAAAGCTCGCACGAATATTTCACTCTTCAAACTAACAAAGATTGTGAGCCAATGTGAATTACTTATTCGCGCACTCAAACAATCCACCTCAGGTAAAAATGCTTCTTCATAGAAGGGATCTCGTACATCCTCTAGTTCTCTCGAATATGTGCTTAATTCTTTAACGTTAGATGCAAACACACTCTTCCCTCCATTTTTGTTAACGTTCCAAATTTTTAATTATAATTTGCACAATTACTTAGTTGATATTGGTGCATCTCTAAACATGAGGGCCTTTATCGGTAGCAAATAAAATCAATGCAAAATGGGATAAAATAGATGCTCAAATCATTTTGCTGGATAGGACTCTTGTCCATGCGATTGGTGAAATTAGTAATGTGCTTATCTGATTATCATATGATCAACAAGTTCATCAATGTATAAATATAGTAATTGTGGACATTCTAGAAGCATATGGTGTATTGTTGAGCAAAGACGGGTCCAACAAATTACAAGGGTATTTTTATATGGATTGATCACATTTGTGGCTTCCATACAAGGGCAGGAACAATGAGATCCAGGTGAACACAGAGTGATACATGAAACACACGGTCACCCACTTTGAAGGAAAAATTGATCCAATGGCTTTCACAAATCTTATTTTTAGAAATTTCTTTCTTGAAACTGATCTGGGGTGTTATCTTGCACAACCATCCCCGATCCCACCTGACACATAGTTGAAACTCCTTCTTAGTCCAACTTGTGAAAATGACATTTGTATAGTTAGTAGTAGAAGTAATAGTAGTACTAGTGTAGCACATAGTCCTTGTACATATGATGTTTGGACTCTATATCTCGATGGTTCTAAGATGCAGGAGGGATTTGGAGCTGGTTATGTTTTAATAGACTCGCGTCAGAGGAAGAATTTGATATATAATCGCTTGGAATTTGAGTAACTCAGAAATTGTCATACGACATGTATGTGATCTATACATTGTGTGTCACCTCATCTAAAAGGGTATCAAAAAGAGGTATGACATTTGATTTCTTGTTTCCAAACTTTCAATATTATTTATGTTCCTAGAATGTGTAATGTAGTTGCAGATGCATTAGAAAATGTTGTTGCTAGGTTGTCACCGCTTAGGGGTGGTTTTTCTGTAAAGATTATTTATAAACCATCTGCCCCTAATAATATAACTAAATTACGCATTTTTAATCATGACCAACAAATATTCTCCTTTATGGAAAACGCTGATGTATTCAAGAATATAGTTATCAACGAAGATGAGCATGAGAATGTGTTGTAGGATGCATCTCGCGCAAATAAGGAAAACCACATGCCAAAAACCATGGTATCACTTGAGAAGTTGTATGACTTGTAGAATCGCTTCCGAGGGTTACTAAACACAAAAACCCATAGCTCAACATTGTCAAATGAGCAAATAAATCTTGGAACATTGAAAGGTATGAAATTTTTCAATCTTGGTACTTGTTGTACACAACAGGGGCGACAAGATTTCATCTAATTATTCAAGTAGTACCGAGATGTTTTCGCATGGACATATGACGAGCTCAAAACTTATGACACATGAATAATCCAATATGTTATTCCAATCAAAGAAGGGGACAAGCCTTTCCAACAGAATATGTGAAAGGTACATCCAACGCTTGAGCCTATAATTCAAAAGGAGTTGAGGAAATTGATGGATGCACGGATCATATATAAAGTGAAGAATTCTACCTGGGTATCAAATCTGGTCCTAGTAAGGAAGAAGTCTGTGGAAATCCCCTTGTGTGTATATTTTTGCAACTTGAATCATGCCTCAGAAAAGGATGACTACCCTCTGTTGTTTATGGAGCAGATATTGCAGATAGTATCAAGATAAAATATGGTTTATTTGTTATATGAATATTCAAGTTACAACCAGGTTCTGGTCTTAGAGCCTAATAGACTAAAAACCACATTCCACATGAAGTGGGGCACGCTCGCATTGAGAAGAATTCAATTTGGGCTAGTCAATGTCAGTGCAACATTTCAACGTGCCATGGACATTGCATTCCATGGAATCATCGAGAATAATGTAGTGGTCTATCTTAAAGATGTCATGGTAATTTTCCAAGAAGAGATTTGACTATTTGCACCATTTGAAAAAAAATTTCGAACGATGTCGCAAATATGGGATATCCCTTAATTCCAAAAAGAACATTTTTCACAGTGTTTGAGGGAAATATCTTGGGCCATATTATTGCAAAGAGTGGGATTAAAGTGGACCTGGAAAGGGTCAAAGCCATCATGCAAATTCCCTTACCAGTGAACAAGAAAGTTATGCAATCCTTCATGGGAAAGATCAATTTCCTCCACAATTTTATCTCTGATTATGCTCATATTGTTAAACCCATAATAGAGATGGTGAAGAAGGATACAATATAAAAATGGGATAAAAGGTAAAAGGACGCGTTCTCCCATATTAAGAAAGCCATTGTAGAAGCACTTGCTTTGTATAGCCCAGATTTCAACAAATATTTCTGCTCTAGACCTTCACTTTTGATACTTCTCTTACCGCAATGCTTATTTAGAAGGATGATCATAATAATGAGCGACCAATATCTTTCATGAGTGCTAGCCTTCAGGGACCCAAACTAAACTACCTCGCAATTTATAGGTAGGCATACACAGTTTATAAGGTGGTGAAGCACTTCTGACCCTATCTCATAAAGAACCATTGCATTCTCTTTAATGTGCCACACCAAAAAATTAGATCATTTCTTGTTCAACAAGAGATGGGCAAGAGAAGAGAAAACTGGATGATTGGTTTACAGAAATATGACTTAGAATTCAAGCCATTTCATACAATCAAGGGCCACAGTATTTTTTGGCTAGCAGCAAAAGCAGTAGATGTGAAAGAAGAAGATTTGTTCAGTTAGGAGCATGAAATTGAAAATGTACAATGTTGAACAAGCTTCCCCCACTACCATTGCGAACTCTTGGTACATGGATGTGCGCCAATATATTAAGCACATCACCTTTCCTTATCACGTATCCACACGATAGAAGAGGGAACTTAGGTTAAAAGTATTATCTTATAATTTGGTGCATGGGGTGATTTTTGGGAAGCAACATAACAAAGTTTTGCTAAGATGCTTGGAAGCACACAATTAAAAGAAAGTACTAGATAATCTCCATGACAGACCAGCCGGGGGACAATTTACGGGTAACGTAACTGTGCACAAGGTTATGCAGGCCAGTTTCTATTTACCCACATTATTCAAAGATGCTCAGGCCTATGCTCGCAAGTGTATGGTCCGTCAAAGGTGTGCCAACAAAGGAAAGAGGTCAACTGCCCCATTATAGTGGAAGAACCATTTCAAAAATGGATCTTAGATGTGGTTGGTGAAATTTTCCCACACTCGTCAAAGCAACACTGCCACATAATACTTTATGCAGTGGACATAAGCAGTTCCACTCAAATAGGTGAATGATCAAGAAGTCATCAACTTTTGTTGGGCAACGGATCCCCCCATAACATGTTTTTGGGGTTTGAAGCCTACGTTTTGGTCAAGTGTAATGTAAAGACCCCGTGAAATGTGGGCACGGAGCACAAGAGTCTAGGGTTGTCCGCCCTAAGATAATATAATTTAACGTAAAGTGTGTCGACCTACCCATGGTCCATGAACCATGGGATTGTATAAATAGAGCAAGGCTCTAAGTGTAAAGACAGTTTTTCTGGGGTTTTAACAAGTAATAGACAGATGTGAAGGCATGGTTAGAAGATAGGAGTGGATCTGAAGTATGTTGGATCATAGTGGTAGGCAGACGCTCTGCAACTGAGTGTGCAGAGGCCTAGTAGAGCCGCAGCTGAGTGCACAAGCCCCTGCAGCTGAGTGTGCAGGGAGGATTCAGGTTTGTAATTGAACTTGAGTATTAATAAAGATAAGGTTGATTCAGAATATTGTGCGTCTGTTTGTAGATATGCATTTCTATGTTCTGGTTACCTTTATGCATTTATATTGTTTTCAAGTACATGTGCTTATCTGAAATTTGAATAAGTAATAAGAATATTGGGCCTGCACAAACTAAGTTAAGCACTAATATAATAGCACAGTAAGGATTGGATTGGAATAGTACTGTATTCACAAAGGTGTGCACGGGTTTCGAAGAATCAAAAGCTGCGAGGAGCAGCGCAGCATGCAGATTAGGATCGCGGACCTCCAGAACCTTCATCAAGACATCCCTAGGGTGCGGAAACCTGGTTCTAGCACCCTCCCATACTACTTCGGGTGAGACCTCACTCCATGCTCAGCGGACTGTTGCCGAAAGGGCCAGTAATAATGGGATTTTCTTGGCTAAACTCACTGGTAAACCTGGGTGTGGCCCCATGTAGCTAAAAAATGGCTTTGTTGTCGGGACTGTGATCTGCCTAAGGGATGTATGATGTCGTGTCACTGGAACCCAACAAAGAAGGAAATTTAAGAGTGGTTGGACAAGAAGATTCACGAGTTCATGACACAGGAAAGCAAAACTCCACAGGTATCCGAGAAAAGGTGGTTGGATCGCTACATGTATACTGAAATCCATGAGATTTTCTTCACATCCTTTCCTTCTAAACTGTATGAGTGGATCCTGAGGTTAGCTAACAGCCAGGGAAGGTGTAGGCTCGACCAATCGATAGTGTGGACTCCAGAATTAGTGCACAGACTAGAGGTATCAGAAGACAAGATCATGCAAGATGTGGACCATTGGCTCGACCAGATAATAGGGGGATTTATCACTGAGTTTGTGATAGACACGACCGTGAGCTACAACGAAGCATAATGACGTTTTCTCAAGGGACCGCGAGGTAAATACATTAAATCTTTGAATACCTGGATTAAGATGTTGTTATGTGAAAAGCGGGTTATGCAAATACATTAATGTCTGGAACGATGCGGAAATATCTACAAAGGTAGTGGGGAATTAGGAAACAATCCCTTAATTTCACCTTCGTGAGAGAGCGAGGAAGAGCTCGCGCGGGTCTCTCCGAGAAGTGCAGTCAGTTTAATAAGGCAGTGCATTCCGCAGTTACCACCTCCACCCATGCCACCACCCGCTTCACCTCCTTCATCTCCATCTCCACCCACTCCACCTCCACCAACCCTGTAGTTCAGCATGGCGAGTGTGATCAAGCTACCCATATTCAGAGTAGTAGGGAATGAGGATCCGAACCAATTTTGGTTCGTGGTAAGAGCAGTGTGGCAAGCGCAAGGGGTAACTGACGACAACATTAAGAAGGATACATTGGTGAGGGTGCTAGAGGATCACGCATTGACATGGTGTATCAAGCACTATAATGATCACCCAACCACAGGGGTAACAAAGATCTAGAATGTGTTGAACAGGGAATTTAGCAGGCCGAAATCAGAGACATAGTCAATCATCAGTTTTAAGGAGATTTCAATGCTTCCAGGCGAGACCCCTGGGATCTGGATCAACGACTAAAGAGTATGATCTGCGAGGGTAATATGATGCTAACAGATGCACAACACCGCACATGGTTTGTGGCATCTCTAACACTACACCTGAGGATGGCGCTGTCACAACAGAAAATTTCCACACAAGCTGAAGCATTAGAAATGGAAATGAGGTTGCATGAGACCCCGATATAAGATCCTGGGTTGGGGGTTCAACAAATCCACACGTAACTACAAAATATATGCCTGGAAATGCAGAGCTTGAAGCAAGATAGGGCCCCATGTTTATAGGCACGTGAGGAACTATGGTGCATAAAATGTAAGGGCCAAAGCCATGACAAGGATCACTGCCCAGTATTCACAAAATACTTGGTAGGAGGGGGGCCAATGCTGCTAAGACCAGAGGCACAGGCAGGGCTGAGTGTGATACCCGCATTATGGTGCACGATCTGTCAGATAGGAGGAAAACACAAGATGGATAATTGTCATTTGTTGCAGAAGTATACATAGACTCCCCAACAGTTGTTTTGTAATTTCTATAGGTTGATAGGCCACGACGAGTGCACTTGTTGCATCTACAAGTTAATGATGGATTGGACCCCAGCCTATAGAATTCAGACAGAAACATGAGCCCTCGACCCAGCTGCGGGGATGGCACGCGCTGGATTTTAGGGGCGAGGAGGAATGGGACCAGGAAGGGGCTGCAGAGAGTTAATTTGTTATAATTGCGGAGGACTAGGGCACTACGCTTGCAATTGTACAAACCCAACGAGAATATCCTCTTCATACTGTGCGTAGTTTGATCATGAAATGGTAGATTGTCCTACGTTGATCACACATATGCGCAAGAAAGGGTTACTCCAACCTCCTCTGACTCAAAATATCCAAATGATGAGTTATGAACCGCGTGAAGAAGACCCAAATGTGAACATGATGCTCAGAAGCAGTGGGACCACAAGGGAGGATAAGGGGAAGCAACCCAAGGAAGATACATGGTTCACAAGGCTCCTACAAAGGAAACTGAGCTTGACTTAGAATGCACAAAGGAGACGTTCATGGAAGCTAAGAAGAGCTTCACGGAGGCCTCCACTTCAGGTAGTAAGGATCAACCAGAGCCAGGGATGGATCCTTCCATGCTCACTACTTTTTTGGAGAAATGCATGAAACTACTACATGACAGCAAGGCCATTAAGGGACTACAGGAGCTGATCACTAGGTGTGCGGGGTTAGGGGAACCACGCGTAGTCCAGAAACTGGGAAAGCATGTATTGTGCTCCGGGAGGGAAATGAGATTGACGACATATATTGCCGAGTATGAAATGGATCAGGTCATCCTAGATCTAGGATTAGACATGAATGTGCTATCGAAGCAAACATGGGAACGTATGGGTAGGCCTGCGTGGCAATGGTCCCCTTTTCAATTATGAATGGTGAACCAACAGAGGATTTTACCCATGGGGAGGTTGCAAGGGGTAGCAGTTGATATTGAAGGCGCGAGCACACAAATGGACTTTGAAGTAATAGAGATTGTCGATGACAACAATCCCTATCCCGCGTTACTAGGAATAGACTGGGCCATTGATATGAATGGAGTCATCAACCTGAAGAAGTGGAAGATGATATTCAAGAAAAAGTCCCTACGCATAGTAGTCCCGCTAGACCCAGTCGAAGGAGCGTGCTACACTGAACCTGTGTGTGATGGTGGAAGCAATGATGAGATGGATTGTATTTACAAGATAACTACGTGAGATCAGGATTAGGTGAATCCGACTGCAGATGGAAGGATCTCGTGGGAGTGCGCAAGTTACTACACCTTGGATTCAGATGAAGAAGATAAGCGCTGGCACAATTGGTTGAATGAAGTAACAATGTTGAATTGCAACATGATGATTAGATCACTGCATTGTGTAACAACACATGCCCGAGATTTGCCAACATATGATGGATTGATAGTGGTGGATGAATTCTTGAGAAATTTTGAAAGCACAGTACCGAAATAATAGTGGTTCGATGCATTGAAGTGGGCACTGCGCGCAACACCTGCGTGCTGGTGGGGAACACACCAAGGAAATTTTCAGAACTGGCACGGATGTAGAAGCATGATGCACCTATGATTTGGGAAACTGTAACAACAGATAGAAGATAAATACGATGGACGAGATGAAGATAAATACGATGGACGAGATGACCCAAGCACTCACCTCGCGAAATGGACCAAGGCCTATGGGGAAGAACCACAGACTGAATGGGTACAGTTATTCTACCATACCCTAGATGTCATACCCATGATTTGGTATACTAAGATGGAACTCCGACATGGTACAGAAAAATGAGATGTCTTGCACGAGGGATTTGTGTTAACATTCACATTTGAAGACCAATGGTTGGATACTGTTGACGACGCGCTGCAAGCAGTGAAAGTTGCCATCTTCAAAATACAACAGGAACCACTGCAAGTAGTTCAACTATCATGGGCAACCCAGTTAAGCAGTGCAATAGAATGTTATAACGTGCAAGTAGAGGAGGATGATGACAACCCCTGAAATATTAATATTCCATAAACTGAAGGCTGTCGCGAGGTTCGAGGACCATCAATTGAGGATCCCGACGTCACTGCGCTACTAAAATAAAGATGGTAAACATTGGCACAGATGTGGAGCTAAAGTACGCGATGCTTGGGGACTATTGGGATGATGCTACGGTAGATAAGGTTTCCAAATTACTCTACGAATATCAATATTTGTTCCCGACCAAAATCACGGACTTAAAGGGGATCATTATCGACTTAGGGATGATGAAGATCACTCTGAAACAGGATGCGAAGCTAGTCAAGCAACGACCTTACCGTTTAAATCCGAAGTATAAAGAAAAGGTCTACGACGAATTAGACAAAATGCTTGCAGCTAGAATTATTGAACCAGTGGAAGAATCTGCATGGGTGAGTCCTATGGTAGTATAGGAGAAAACATAGAAGGGAAAAATTAGAATATGCATGAACCTTAGGAAACTTAACAATGCCTATGTTCACGATCCATTCCCAACACCATTCACAGATGAAGTATTGGAGAATGTTGGCAGTCAGGAAGCTTACTCATTCATGGATGGCTTCTCAGGGTACCATCAGATCAAGATCGCGCCGGAAGATAGGAGCCTTTGCAACTGAATGGGGCTGTTTTCAATACATCGTTATGCCCTTTGGACTGAAGAACGCGCCAGCGATATTTTCACGCATGGTGGTGGTTATGTTCAAGGAATACATCCACAAGTTCTTGGAGGTCTATTTGGACGATTGGACTATATTTGGGTTAGTTAAACACCATATAGTGAGCTTACGTTTGATGCTAGATACTTTCCGATGACACCAGATTGCACTGAATCTTAAGAAGTGCACCTTGCTTGTTCCCTTTGGAAACCTGCTTAGCCATGGGGTCTACAAACAAGGCCTGATGGTGGACCTTGCAAAGATTGTTGTTATCCTCAATCTGGAAGTGCCACGAGGTATCAAACAACTACGTGCTACTTTGGGGCACACTGTTTACTATAGGAAGTTTATCAAGAGCTATGCACAAATAACAATGCCCATGGAAAAAATATTGAAAAAGGATGCTACATATTGTTGGAATAATGATTATAGGAAAATTTTGGATGTTCTCAAGGAGAAAATGGCATCCGCTCCCATCCTAGTCTTCCCAAAATGGGACGTAGAATTTCATGTACATGTTGATGCGTCATGTATTGCATTGGGAGTTGTACTTACGCAGGAAGGTGCGGAAGGCGTGGATCACCCGATTGCATTCGCGAGTCAGTGACTTTCCAAAGTCGAAAAGAACTACTCTACTACCGAGCACAAAGGGTTGGTAATGGTGTATGCACTCTAGAAATACCAACACTATTTACTTGGTGGACACTTCAAGATGTATACCGATCATTCTGCATTGAAATACCTGGTGAGAAATCCTTTGTTGGGGGGGTGCATATGCAGATGGCTGTTACTATTTCAATAATATGAATTTGAGGTCATCGTAAAGCCGAGATGCCTAAATGCAGGACCAAATCACTTATCACGAATTGAGATAGGCGAGGAGCCAACAAATTTGGAAGAAGGACTACCTGATGCATAACTCTTTGCAGTGTGCGTCATGGATGGCCAGTTCAAAGATATAATCCATTTTTTAACCACAGGGACTGCACTGAAGGAATATTCAGTCCAGCAGAAGAAGGAATTGGTGGTGTGCACGATGAAATTTTCTGTCATCCTGGGGCACCTCTACAAAATGGGAAACGATGAGATATTGTGAAGATATATACTTGAATTTGAACGAGGACAAATCCTCGCAGAGGCACATTGGGGGGCTACAAGAGGACAATATGCTGGACACGTGATTGCACATAAGATTCTTCAGGTTGGGCTATGGTGGCAACCCTGCATCAAGTTTCGAAGGCACACTTTCAGGCCTCCGACATATGTCAAAGGAATAGGAAATCATCACGAAGGGATGAGATCCCACTCAATCCACAGATGATGTTGTAGCCATTTGAAAAATGGGAAATCGACTTTGTGGGACCGATCAAACCTCAAAGAAAGATGGGAGCGTGCTACATCATCACCGTGACAGAGTACCTAACTCGATGGGTGGAAGCACAACCGGTTAAGGACTACACAACTGCTACAACTGCGAAATTTTTGTTCGACAACGTGTTGACATGGTTTGGTTGCCCGAAAATCTTAATGAGTGATTGCGGAGTGCACTTCCTAAATGAAACCATCAGTGCACTCACCGAGGAGTTCCAGGTGTATCATCAACAAAGTACATCGTACCATCCGTAAACCAATGGGACAGTAGAAGCATTCAACAAAATTCTAGAGACTACATTGACCAAAGTATGTAACGCGCAGCGAAATGACTGCGACCTATGCATACCTGCCATATTATGGGAATATAGAACCACATGCAAAAAATCGATGGGTCAAACACCTTTCAAGTTAGTCTATGGCACGAAATTAGTCATGCCAATGGAATACATCGCACCCAGTTTGTGAATAACAACACTTACAAGCATGTCAGACCACGAAGCCTTGGAAGAGAGGCTCATGCAATTGGAAGAACTCGAGGAAGAATGTTTTCTGGCGGGATTCCATCAACAAGTATAGAAACAACGCGAGAAAGCCTAGCACGATCACCATATCAAGTTGCGCACATTCAAGGTAAACATTTTAGTGTTTTCGTATGATAGTAAGTTTGAAAAATTTCCTGGAAAATTCAGAATGCATTGGTTGGGACCATATGTGCTAAAAGAGGTCACAGATGGAGGCGTGGTCCAGCTAGTCAAACTTAATGGAGAACTCTTCCCAGGAAGAGTAAATGGTAGTTGCTTGAAGCCCTACATGGGTGAGCCAGCTGTCTAACTAATTGACCAAAGCACATTATTCGCGATCCGAAAAGCTGGACAAAGGTGTGGGAATATAAACACGAGTACAAGAAGCCGACATCAAAGTAGAGAATCAAGTCAGACGCAGATGATTCAAAAGCATAAATGGAGCAGATCTAGTTGATGACAGAATGGTACGCTGTGGACCTTCGCGCCACATAGGCACAGTTGGATGGACTTCATGCAAAGATCACTGCACCAGCAAAGTAACTTGGGACGAGTCACGATGATTGTGTTGGGGGCTTGTTGGGCAGCAAATCCCCCATATCATGTTTTGGGGCTTGAAGCCTGAGTTTTGGTCAAGTGTAATGTAAAGACCCTGTGAAATGCATCTGCGGAGTGCGGGAGTCTAGGGTTGTCCACCCTAAAATAATGTAATTTAATGTAACATGTGTGTCAGCCTACCCATGGTCTACGGACCATGGGATTGTATAAATAAAGCGAGGATCTAAGTGTAAAGACAGTTTTTTCTGGGGTTTTGACAAGTAATAGACAGATGCAAAGGAATGGTTAGAAGATAGGAGTGGATCTAAAGTATATTGGGTCGTAGTGGTAGGTAGAGGCTCTGCAACTAAGTGCACGGAGGCCTAGTAGAGTCCGCAACTGAGTGCACGGACTCCTGGAGCTGAGTGCGCAAGGCGGAGTTGGGTCTATAACTGAACTTGAGTATTAATAAAGATAAGATTGATTCATAATATTGTGTGTTTGTTTGTAGATCTGTATTTCTATGTTCTGGTTAACTTTATGCATTTATATTGTTTTCAAGTATGAGTGCTTATCTAAAAGTTGAATAAGTAATAAGAATATCGGGCCCACACAAACTAAGTTAAGCACTAATATAATAACACAGTAAGGATTGAATCAGAATAGTACTGTATTCACAAAGGTGCGCACAGGTTGTGAAGAATCAAAAGCTATGAGGAGCAGTGCAACACGCAGATTAGGATTGCGAACCTCCAGAACCGTCATTAAGACATCACAAGGGTGTGGAAACCTCATTCCAGCACCCTCCCATACTACTTTGAGTAAGACCTTAGTCCGCACTCCGCGGACTGTTGCTGAAAGGGCTACTAGTACCGGGATTTTCTTGGCTAAACTCACTGCTGAACCTGGGTCAAGTCCCACGTAGGCAACAACTTTCTTAAGCATAACATCATTTTCTAGGTTTGACATTCTGACTTCACTTGTCTTTTACAATGACACATATTTCTCATCATTAAATTTATATGACTTTGCATTAGAAAATGGAATTTTATTGAAACATTCATCAAACTACTATCCACAGGGAAATTGTCTTGCTGAGTCTACAAACAATAACCTCATCCTCATTATCAAGAATACCATTTTCTCTGAACAAAGGAACTTGAACTCCGCTTTGGTGAATGCTTTATGGGTTGACTGAGTCACACCAAAACCTTTTCTGAAAACCTCTCCTTACTTCCTGGTGTGTGGAAAAGAATCCATCGTACCCCCGAACATCTATTTTCCTGCCCTTCAACTTTCACCAGAATCCCAGGGCAAGCCATGCTTATTGGTTCAGCGTAGGGTAGACACTCTTCACAAGTTGCAGGAAGAAAGGCAAAATTAAAAAGAAAAATTTCCACTTCAGCAGAGATATTTCAAGAGGTGCTTCAACAAGAAGTCAACCGGGAAGACTGAATTCAATGTGGGTACCTTAGTCTTGAAGTGGGACAAAGCCCACGAGGACAAAGAAAAACAAAATAATTTCAATTCCATGTGGATCATTCCATTCATTGTACATGAAAAGCTTGGCCAACACACATTTGGTTTGCAATCACTAGATGGGAAGATTGACTCACTTTCTGTTAATGGATAAGATTTAAAACACAATTTTCAATGATGATATGGGGCTATACCCTTCCCTATGTACATAGTTTATTTTCTTACTTTTTTGTTTGTTGGTCTTATTTTGTTTTCATTGTGTAATCAAGCGTCATGTGTGAACCTGTTTTCTGGCTTCCTTACGTGTGGCTGAATTGAAAAGAGTCTTGTGACACCACAACATTTGGCTAATTTTCATCCTACTTCTTTATTTTGAGTCACATCTTTTGGTCGATGAAGTTCCGACAGAAATTACGATCCGTCCGTAAGTAGAGTTTTGGTCAAACCATGATCCTTGTATTTATCTTGGAAGCCTTATGCCACACTTTGTTCTTATGTTTCAGTGTTCTCATGATTATCCAATCATTATATGAGGAAAAGGGGAAATATGAACTAGAAAACCCAAATAAAAGGTCTCTATATTATTCTCTGAAGGAACAACCTCTCTTGCTCTCAATAAGTCAGGATCCCTCTTCCACCCACAAAATGAATAAGTGTCGATGCACAATCTTGTTTAAATATATAAATAAAGGCAAAGGAAGAGAAAGATTCCCTGTGTAAAGAGGTGAAGCAAGAAACTCCACCGGGGTACTATCTAGCCTCGCTGGTAGCGGATCAATGTTTGTGTTCCTGCCATGACTTTGTCGAGGTATTTTCTAGGCCTACTGGCAGTGTAGCAACGCCAAAGATGAAAAAAAGATATTCTAAAAATCTAAAGCTCATGAACTTCACTACTGTTTCCAATTTGAAACATTGTGATATTACTGAATCTTATGCCTGTGTTCAACTTAGAAAGGAACAATGGAGACCATGTTTGTTCATAGGGTGAGTGGGGAAGCCAAAGTGATATTCACAATGAATCAATACACCCTAAGGAACTAAGACCTAGCACAAACGAATTGACCAAGACAAAGAAGTTGGAATTCCACCAATGTGTCACAAAGTGTTTTTACTACTACAACTCCCTCCAAAATTTCAGCCTACACCAAATTTTGAAACCTATCTTGTCTTGCATGTTTTCATCGCAAACATTGAAGTCCATTTCATGTGTTTTCTTTAGTTGTTTTGGTCCCTTTTGCAAGAAAGGAAAAATGTCATTTTTCACATGTTACTTGTCACATAATTTGTAGACACTCATTTTTGTGGTTTTAAGGGGTTATCTTTGTGCGAATGAGTTGATATAACCATGTAAAAATATGTTGCACTCATTCCCAAAGTTTAAAGGATTTTCGTACAAGTGTCATCATGGTCGTCGCAATGAGGGGAATGTTTGGTTCATGTGTCACAAATGATATATGTTGTTGTGTCATCAAGTGTTTAAGTGTGATCATAGTCAAGTCATGTCATTGATCACATTAGTTCACTGACCCCACATTTAGCAATTTTCAGAAATTTCCCAACAACTTAACCTCATTTGGCCTTCCCCAACTACACATTGTAGTTCCAACCCTCAAGATACAACCTTGTCCCTTTCCATTGTACAGTTCCTACCTCCTAGGACTAGGCACTATGCAATTTCAGTGTTCAAGCTCGATCCTTGGCCCCCAGAATTGTGCAATCCATCCCTCGATCTCGGGTCTCAACTGCACATTGTGTAGTCTTTGAGCTCAAGCTAAAACCTTGAGCTTTTGAGATACGTAATTGCACAGTCATCCAACCTCCCTTTCCTCCTAGAAATGCATAATGGGTTGAACTAGTGCCCATCCCTCAGCCTGTCACACTGACCTCCTAGAATATGCAGCCTCCTTCCTCAGTCCAACTTGGACTACACATTGCACAGTCTCAAGGTTCAAGCTTCACCCCTAAGCTCTTGAAATATGCAGTTACGCAGTCATCGAGCCTCTCTCCTAACCTGTAATCTGGTTATGGCTCATTCTATGGATCAACACGACCATCTTAGACCAGGGGTTTTATTAGATTGATGTCATCTAGTCATGAGTGAATTGCATATGTAGGTACTCTATGTACCATGAAAATATGATGAAGAAGGATATGGAGGAGGGAAACATGCGGAAAGACACCTGTGTAGCTGATTATGCAAGCTGATCAATAAAGAGAAGACAAAAGGGACACTAGTTTGTGACCACAACTCAAGACTTGATATCATTGAAGACTCCTTACCTCTAATCCATAAGGAGGTGGATAGAAGAGCATCCTAAAAGAAGACATGTAGTAAGAAACAACAAAAGTGGCTTAACATTTCCATATCATCAAGCAGTCCATGTCAGCAGTGTCATTCCATGTCATGTCATGAGTTTTCATATGCCAGATCATCATGTGGGTTATTTAATTATCTATTCAAAATGTATTGTAAAGTGGAAGTCCAAATGACACATTTAGAATATGAAGCATCTAGTGTAAATTAAAAAATTCATAGAAATTCAAAGTGTCATGAGGGTAGTCAAAGAGTCACAAGGAAGGTGAAACATCACCTCATTGGTTATATATACACCCTCATTGTATGATCAAAGGACTTTTACACCTTGGCTCCTCCCCCAAAGCATTAGAGAGACAATATACTTCTTTTGGGGAGTAAGGAGTGGCTCCAATGCTCCACCATTGGAGCTAGTGTTGTTCATTGAATACATGTGTCTTGAAACTTTTACTTAATCTAAGAAGCCTCATGGACAACGCGTTCTTCTTGCATGGACTATGAATATTTGTAAGACTATTTTGTGGATGTATGTAATTCATGTTTTCTTTAATCTATGCTAAATTAGTTGAACTGTTTTAGTTATTTTAGTACTTATCATATTGAGAATGTGTTTTAATGGTTACTATTGTTGTTATATCCTTTTGGACTATTCCACTGGATATTAGACAAATATCTCTTATTGATTGGTTGTATTAACTGTCACATCTTTGTGGAATATTTTGCTAGATGTCAGACATATCCTTCTTGGTCACGTGTGTCTCTACTAAGGTGGTACTATAACCTCTCTCTTAGAGGCTCATCATGTTTTCTCCCTCTGGAGTAGAAGAACCTTGACACACTTACCACCGAACACTCATTAGGAAGACTCACTTGCTTTTCAAAGGCACATTTTCATTCCTCTCTCTTGCTGACAGTTAGAGCCAAGGAAAATATTTAAGAAATTAGCAATTGGGACAAATTCTAGATGAGGCTCCTATCCAAAACGGTGTGAGGTATAATTGGGACCACATATTGGGGAGACCCCTTGAATGTTGGCATGTCCAACATGTCAACGGATTCCAACTAACTCCATAAGGGCCCATACCTTTTAGATCTTCATCTCCTAGGGTTAAGTTTTTTGATGTTTAGGGTTCTCATTGTTTCTTCATGATAAAAAGGTATCTGAGCCCCCTTGTAACACAATTTATAAGGATGCACCCATCACATCTCTTCTTATAGACAAGCTACCATCGCCTAAGCTAGTTTGATTTCATTCTATATGTAAACAATTTTCAACATTTTCTATTTATTAAATGAAGTTTAGTTTCATTGTATCTTTGTGTTTCAATTTTAAATTTGTATTTTAGTTCATTCCTTCATAAGTTTGGATCAGTGGTATCAAAGCAATTTACTCTTTCTCTATTTTTCGTGCATGTCCCCATTGAGATCAGGGTATAAGGAGTTGGGACTCGAACTACTTGAACCCTTGCATGACCGTCCTCGCCAACTCCGACGACCTCCCATGGTAGAAGAAAAGAAAGATAAAGGAGTAGGAGATATTATCAAATTGTTGCTCGAAAAATCCATTGAGCAACAAATGAATGAGATGATGGATTATTTTTCCCAAATCCTTTAGCAGATACCAACTGGAGATGCATATTCATACAACCGTCACTTTGGAGGTGTCACTCCCTTTAAAGTAGAATAAAAATTTGACATTTCCATATTTGAAGGCTAGATAGATGCAAATACTCAAGATAAATTATTAAATCCACTGGAAGGATATTTTTCAGTCCTTAGTTTTTCTAATAGAGAAAAGATTAATTTTATTCTCCTTAAGGTCGTCCCCCATGACAAGGACTGGTGGGAAAATTATTGAGAGTAAAGGGTAGAGAAGTAATCATCTCTATTTTTATCTGCACCCTCTTGGGTCTATTTCTAATATGTTGTTAAGGAAAAATATTACCCTGTTTGGAGCTATGAAGACAAGTACAGAAAATGGACCACACTACGAAAGGAAAGAGACCAAGAAGTGCCAAATTTCACGAATATCTTTCATACACTATGCATGAAGCTAGGTATCAATATTTTGAGTAACATCTGGTGTTCAAGTAACATGGTTGTATGCAAAAATACATTCAAGAAGAAATGGATTTCTTGGACATCTCCTCGCTTAGTGCATCATGTCAATATGCTGTCAATTTTGAGAGAAAAATTAAATAGAAGAAGTGAGACTTTGGATCTGTGAATCTGAAGCAAGGAAAGGGCACCCCCAAACCCTAGAAAAAAGGAAAAAGCTAATTAGCTCTGAAGTGCAGCGCTGCCATATTGGAGACTAAAGGAGGGAGATGGTTTGCTTTGACGTCCCGAATAGGCCCCACATGGGCCATCACCCCACTTTCCTCACCCTTCCACTTACCTTCCATTATGCTCATTTCCTAACCCAACCCTCTCATCTCCACGGGACCCTCTTTTTGCCTTAAGCCTAAATAAATTAACGCAAAACCCGAAAAACCTTACTTTTCCACCATTATGCGCCCTCTGCACAGTTCCCAAGGACATATCATATTGCCGTGTCCCTCTGCCATTGATTTCCCCCCCACTGATCCAATGCCCCACATCTCACCCGATCAATGGAACCTGCCCGATCATTCCCTGCTGTCAGATCAACCTCACTAGATCTTACGACCATCGCTCATATCACATGGAAAACAAGCATAAAGAATACCCACCCAATAAAGGCAGTTTTTCTCTATCTTCCGCCGTGACATGTCATCTGCTAAATGGAATTGGGCGGACTCCACCATTTACCACTTATCGCCTGATGCCCTTCCGATAAAAACCATAACCACCCAAACACAACCACCCCCGTACGTTATTATCTACACACCTCCATTGCCCGATAGCCGTTCGATCTGCTCACTCGAGATCTAATGGCACGGACATGTTCCGCTCTCACTATGACCTCAGGCTGCCTGTGCCCAATCTCCACCATCCATTCCCCTCAATCCAATAGCCCTCATTCATGATCGCTCACGCTTGTCCTCCTCCACTCTGTCATTTCCCCATCCATCTGATTTGACATGTCCTCCCACCCATGCGCCTCGTACTCCAATTCGTATCAGTTACTTGGGGAAGAAAGTGGTCGAATCTGTCAGTATTGTGACAGTTGGATCGTTGAACCGAATTAACAGAAAGCATGGCTGAAGGAAGAAGGACACAACACAATCTCTCTAAACAGAATTAAATAGTCATGTAGCTCCACTGCCATAATCAAGCCAACCACCTAACAGGGCAGTGTAGTACCAAAATTGATTAATGTTTTCGTGATGGAAAGGAAATTGCATCCTGGAACACAATCAGGCAATTAATGACAGCAGATGGTCGATTAAGACATCTCCAGCCCTAAACGGCTAAGGATCATTGTAAAAATAATCTATAAATAACCAAAAGCAAGATCTAATCAGGGTTCAACTTCTGGAGACTATAGACACTCTGTTCCTTGCAACGCTTCATCTTCATTTTCAGTAATACAAGCTTCTTTTGCTGTTACATGTTTAATGTCCAATTCCATTCTGTTCTAAACTTGCACCTGGATTAGTTTATTCACGCTTTCTCCTCTGTCTAATGCTAGATAAATGTCATCTTATCTTTGCATTGGTGAATTGGATCAGTTGTTGAATAGGTCATCTATGTTTCTTCTGTATCTAATGCTAGATAACTATCATCTTATCTCCATTTAGATATATTAGATTTACAAGTTCCATTCACTTGCTACAACTGGCCATCATATGTTGTGTATGCATCTGCTGGTGTGGTTAGTATTCTTCATTCATTCACTTGATCTGCAAATTATTGAGCATTAGTGGTCTAAAGCCTTGTAGGCTGAGGGTGTTCATGCATGTTTGGAGTGAAAACAGAGTTGAAGTGGTTATTAGGCTTGAACCAAACCATCATCCATTCCAATAGTTCCTAGAACAATATTGAAGATTATATGTTACCAGGCATCTTCGAGTTAAAACCTAGGAGAGTTTCCTGGAGAGATAACATAATTGGGGCCATTGCGACGGAGAGGAGATTGAAGCTCAACTTCCCTGGGAGATGACACAGATCTAGCTTTGATGATAGACAAAGTCTAGACACATTCTCGGTTGTAATCATCTACCTGGCGACTCTACTAGAGGTCAAATATTTGGCTACTCCACATCATAGTTCCGGCTTAGTTTGTGAGGCATAGTCGGAGAAATCCTTAGAAGTCACCAGCTGACCCAGTACCTGACCCTGAAAATATCATCAAAGAAAGAAAGGTATCATGGAAAGGAGCATTAGGCTCAGGTAAATCTAAAAAATCCTCTATACCTCTGCAAGAAAGGCTTGTAATAGAAAAAACACATGTCAAGAGTATAACCTTTAAAACTAGCAGTGAAGAAAAACTTTTAGAGATTCATAAAGCTCCTTATTATTTAGGTTCTCCTCTTGCTTTAAGCCCAAAGGAAACCTCACCTCCTATCCATTACACTCCTTTAGTCCTGTCAGTCGCTCCTTGGCTTTCTATCATTCAGACTGCCAGTACTCTTCCATCCACCATAGCCATGACAGGTCCACAAGCACTCACCAAAATGGAAAGAATCATAGCTGCTAGGTATGGACCTCTAGTACTACCCACTCCTTTGAATGCAATGCCTACTGGAGAATATCAGAAATACATGCCTAAGTTCACTAGGACTGAAGGAGTTACAGCTGAAGAACATCTTGAGTCCTTTTATAGCTATGTTGATAATATGGATATTAGTGAAGACGATATGTGGATGAGAGTATTCGTCCAAAGCCTAGATGGAGAGGCAAGAAAATGGTTCAGAGAATTGACCCCTAGATCTATAACAAATATTGAGGCCTTAGATGATGTGTTCCTAAAGCATTGGGGGGGTAAGAAAGACCTACTCTACTGAGTTTAGGAACCTGAAAAGGGAAGATGGGGAGTCAATTTTTTATTTCAATAAAAGGTTCAACCACATGTACAACAAGATACCAGTTGAAGTGAAACCCACCCTTACCTCTGCTAAACTTACTTATGGCAACGCCTTCGATTCTGATTTCTGTCTTACTATTGAGGGAGAGAAGATGTGCTTCTCTGGCTGAAATGCAAGATACAACCTTGGAGGTATAATCCATCATCATGGCTGTAGAGAAACTCAAGGGACATATTGATCGAAGGAGATAAAGGGGTGAATCTTCTTCGTCTTCAGACCCCAAGATAGATAAAATGACCAAGATGATAGAGTCACTAGCCTCTGAAATATCCAAATTAAAGGTTGAGAAGTGCCCAGGGAAAGGAGGAGCCCCTAATACCTTTGCTCCTAGAAATCCCAATCCATATAGAAGAGCTAATGAGCAGTTGCAGATTATGCAAAGGAGCAAAGATGCCAACGAAGATCAAAGGGTGAAGACCCCTTTCCAGAATGTAGTCATGGAAGAGGAACAGTTTAATGAAGATGATGAGATCCACTGGATGTAAGACAAAGGCAGTGCTTCCTTCTTGACCTTGGCTGCCTATGAAGAGTCGTTATTTAAGGACCAGGCCAGCCAAGAATGGGATGGTGAGGCTGTTCTACAAACAAAAGATCAGAAAACATATAATCTAAGGTAAAAAATGAACAGTGCCAAGGAAACCCATGTTCAAAGAGTTGTTGTCCCTACAATACAACAAACTAACAGGAAAAAACAACCAGCAGCTGATCCCATCATCCTCAAAGCTCCAGCTCAAGAGGTAAGAGGTCCTGGCAAGTTCCCTTCTCCTTTCAATTTTGAATCAGAAATCTAGAAGCTTAAAATATCTATACCTCTAGTAGAACTAGTGAAGAATGAAGCCTTTAAGAGACCCATCCTTGAGGCCCTTGAGCTTAAGGCCACACAGGCATCAAACGACTATGTGAATTTACAAGATGACAAACCTGCAATTGTTCTTAGACCAATGACTGAACCTACTAATGACAATTCCCCATCATTCTCTGTCTCCTTGACTATTCATGACAAAATCCTCCACAATTGTCTGCTAGACTTAGGTGCCAGCCATAATCTAATGCCCAAGGCTGCCATGGATGAGTTAGGCCTTGACATCACTAGGCCTTATCACGACCTGTTTTCTTTTGACTCTAGGAAGGTGAAATGTTTGGGATTAATCAAAGAGCTATCCATCACCCTGTCTCAGCTGCCCATGAAGAGCATGATGATGGATATTGTGGTAGAAGATGTTCCCCCTAAGTTTGGTATGCTTCTTTCCAGGGGGTGGATCAAAAGATTGGGTGGAACGTTACAAAATGACCTGTCTTATGCTAATGTCCCAGTTTTTGGAGGTGAGAGTAGGAGATTATATAGGTAAGCTCAGTTAGCTTATATTGTCAGTGATGAGCAGCATCCCACTAATCATCCCATCTATGCTGTCGACACTGATTTTGGAGCCTGTATTCTCCAAATAGAATAATCCCAGTTGGCCTCCATGTAGCTCATGAAACCAGTTTGTCAGTTCACAGAGGAAGAAGGTCCACAAATTTGGGACATGTTCTTTGATAGAGCTTGCTCTAGGGAAGTTGTAGGAGCAGGTGTAGTTCAGGTATCTCCCACACAAGAATGCATACATTTATCTTTCAAGCTAACTTTTCAAGTCACAAATAATATAGCAGAATACGAGGCTTTGATCTTAGGCTTGAATGTTGCTAAAGAAATGGGCATCAAACATTTGAAGGTGTTTGGAGATGCAGACCTTATTATTCAACAGGTGAATCAGAAATTCCAGGCGAGGCACCCCAGGTTGAAAGCATACAGAGATGAGGTATGGAAGCTCAAGGATTGGTTCAATATCTTTTGTATTTTATACATCCCTAGGGCTAAGAATCAACTTGTTGACTCCCTTGTCGTGTCTACTAGTATGTTTGTTCCTCCTTTACCCCCTCGATTGACTTATGAAGTCCAAGTAAAATACAAACCGTCATTGCTTGATAATGTCAAGTATTGGAGAGTCTTTGAAGATGATGACGAAGTCAATAGGTTTCTCCAAGTCATTGATGAATTCTCTGAAATGCAAATTGATCAAGAGAATGAAGCCATGGAGGAATGCCATCAATCCCAGCTGAGAAACAAAATTGGTAAAGACAGCATCGTACAACTGCGTAGTAACCATATACCCAAAGGGCTGGTGCTTCTAGAGAAGTTGTTTGATCATAATGATGTGCCTTATAAGCCTGCCCAGAAGAAAGAATGAGTCTGCAGTCCATAGACACAATATAGGGAGTACATATCATCCAAAGTACATAAACCTATCCACCCACTTGTCTGCTACCCAAAGTTTTGAATATTGCACCATGATGGACCAATTGGTTGATGTCTTTGCCTAGGAATACAGTGACCTTAAGACTTATGACAAAAACATCATCCAGCATAAGATTCCACTGGAGAAAGACACCATCCCTTTTAAGCAGAAGCTGAGACCTATCAACCCTCTATTACTACCTTTAGTTGAAAAAGAAATTAAGAAACTATTGGCTGCCAAGATCATAGTTCCCCTAAGGTATTCAAAATGGATAGCTAACTTGGTGGTAGTAAGAAAGAAAAATGGAAAAATTAGGCTTTGTGTTGACTTTAGAAAAAGTGCTCTAAGAAAGACGACTACCCCCCGCCGAAGATGGAGCATTTGCTGCAAAAATTTTCAGGGGCAAGAGTCATGTCTTTCTTAAACGGTTTCTCAAGTTACAATCATGTTGCTGACACCCAGAGGATCAAGAGAAGATTGCCTTCACTACTCCTTGGGGCACTTTCATGTACTCCAAGATGCCTTTCAGACTGATGAATGTTGGGGCTACTTTTCAAAGGGCCATGGACATAGCCTTTGTGGGAGAAATGGACAAGTTTGTCCTTATTTACCTCAATGACATAACAATTTTCTCCAGCAGTCACAAGGATCATTTACATCATTTGAGGAAGTTGTTCCTTAAGTGGAGAAGGTTTGGAATCTCAGTAAATCCTAAGAAGTCGCAGTTTGCTCTAGAAGAAGGAAAAATTTTAGGACATATTGTTTCTGCTGCAAGTGTCGAGATTGATCCAGAAGGAGTTCAAGCAATACAGACATTGTCCATCCCAAGGTCAAAAAAGGACATTCAATCTTTTTGGGCAAGATTAAATTTGTGAGGAGGTTTATTCCAATATTTGTAGAATTGGTGAAGCACATCACTTCCATGCTAAAGAAGGGATCAGAGATAAAATGGATAGAGGCTGCAAGAAGATCCTTCAAAGCCATAAAAAGAGTTATCATGGAGGCTCCCACCTTAGTCAGCCTAGCTTACACCAAGGAGTTTTATATTTTCTCTTTTTCTTCTCATGATACACTTGCAGCAGTCTTATTGCAGAAAAATAACAAAGGTATAGAACACCCAGTGGCCTTCTTTAGCAAAACTCTGAGGGATGTTGAATTAAGGTATGACCTCATTGAAAAACAGGCATATGCCCTCATAAATTCATTAAAGGCATTCCAAATTTACATTCTTCACCCAAAGGTGGTTGCCTACGTACCTTCAGCTTCAGTAAAAGATGTCCTAACACCATCAGATGTTGATGGAAGAAGGGCTAAGTGGATTTCAAAACTCATAGAGGTAAAACCCACCAAGCTAGTCAAAGGCCAAGGCCTGGCTCAGCTTATGACTGAGGAAAATTGCAGTCTGCTGGACATAAATTGCATAGGTGCAGATTCAAGTGTTGAATAGGCAGGGGAAGCAATAGAAGAACAAGGGTAGAACCAGTCATTGGCTAAGAATTTGGCTACTTGTGAGTGGTATTCCAGTATATCTCATTTCTTGTTGAAGCTAGAAGTCCCTCCAGGGCTCAGCTCAATTCAGGCTAGGACCATCAAACTTAGAGAAGCCAAGTTCAATATTA
The DNA here is from genome assembly GCA_000404065.3 of Pinus taeda. NCBI lineage: Eukaryota > Viridiplantae > Streptophyta > Pinopsida > Pinales > Pinaceae > Pinus > Pinus taeda. The sequence goes on from APFE031434433.1 coordinate 237,706, forward strand.
ATAAGACCCTGCTTTATTGGAATGATCCATCTGGAATCCTCTTGAGATGCCTAAACAAGGAACAATATGTGGAAGCCATGCACCAGTTTCATTCCAGCACCTGTGGAGGGCATCATTATTGGAAAACCATAGCCCACAAGATCCTGGGGGCTGGGTATCATTGGCCTACTCTATTCTCTGATGTATTTTCATTTGTGAAGTCATGTGACAGATGCCAGAGGTTTGCAGGAAGACAACAACTAAAATCTTTGTCCCTGAAGCCAATACACGCCAATGGTCCCTTCCAACAGTGGGGTTTAGATTTCATGGGGGAGATTAATCCACATTCGAGTGGCCAACACCATTAGATTTTAGTAGCCATTGACTATTTTACCAAATGGATTGAAGCCATACCCACTAAGAAGGCTGATCACCAAGTTGTCATGAAGTTCTTAATTGAGAATATTTTCACTAGATTTGGATGCCCAACCAAACTATTTACTGATAATGTAGCAGCTTTCAGAGCAAAGGAATTGATGGACCTATGTGGATCAACAGGAATTAAGTTAGTGCATTCTACCTCATATCATCCTCAAGGCAACGACCTGGAAAAATCATCCAATAAAATCCTGGTAAGAATAATCAAAAAGTTGTTGGGGAAAACAAATGGAACTTGTTTTCCAAGCTGAAGTTTGCATTATGGGATGACAGAGTTACCACCAAGAAATCCATAGGCACCTCTCCATTCAAGCTAGTAAACGGTACTGAGGCCATTTTTCCAATCCAATTGACTCTCCCTGTGGCCAGATTATTACAAGAGGAGCAAGATGAGGAAAACGATATGGCCAGGAGGATGAATGACTTGGTTGAAGTTCACCAGATCAGAGATCAATTGATTGAGAAGTCAGAGTGCATCAAAAGAAGATTAAGGAGGTCTTTGATAAAAAAGCAAAGATGGACAGTTTTCAGGTTGGTGATTGGGTTCTCAAATGGGATGCATTGAAGGAAAAGAAGGGAAACCATGGTAAATTTGATGCCTTATGGACAAGACCGTTTATCATTGCTCAATCTCAGATGAACAATACTTTCATTCTGCAAAATTTAGAGGGGGAAGATGTTTTTGATGGCCCAGTCAATGGACGGTTTTTGAAACCTTTTTTCATTTAAGACTTTAAAACCTTGGTATTGTAAATATGTTTTTAGTTTATTTCATATTAGTTAGACTCCATGCCCAATGGAACACTATGTAGTAGATTTAATCTTGTTTTTTACTGGAAAGGCAGTAGTCTATAGTTCTTGAAACCTCACAAGGAGGCTTTCATCCCCAGAAGGAGCCAGTGTTAGCTCTAAAGTGCAGCACTGCCATATTGGAGACTAAAGGAGGGAGATGATCTGCTTTGATGTCTCAGATAGGTCCCCACACGGGCCATCACCCCACTTTCCTCACCCTTCCACTTACCTTCTATTCCGCTCATTTCCTAACCTAACCCTCTCATCCCCATGAGACCCTCCTTTCACCTTAAGCCTAAATAAATTAACCCAAAAACCCGAAAAACCTTACTTTTCCACCATTATGCACCCTCCACATAGTTCCTGAGGACATATTGTACCACTGTGTCCCTCCATCGTTGATTTTCCCCCACTGATCCAATGGCCCACGTCTCACCCAATCAATGGAACCTGCCGATCATTCCCTGTTGTTAGATCAACCCCACCAGATTTGATGGCCATCACTCATATCGTACAGACAATAAGAGCAAAGAATACCCGCCCGATAAAGGCGGTTTTTCTCTCTCTTGCGCCACGACGTGTTATCTGCTGAATGGAATAGAGGAGTCTCCACCATTTACCACTTACCGCTCGATGCCCTTCCGATAGAAACCATAACCACTTGAACAAAACCACCCCTGTACGTTGTCATCTTCACACCTCCACTACCCAATAGCCATCCAATCTAGTCACTCGAGATCTAACGTCCTGGACATGTTCCACTCTCACCACGACCTCAAGCCGCCTACAACCAATCTCCACCGTCCATTCCCCTCGATCCAATAGCCCTCGTTCATGATCGCTCACGCTTGTCCTCCTCCACTCTGTCATTTCCCTGTCCGTCTGATTTGACATGTCCTCCCACCCATGCACCTGGTACTCTACTTCCTATTAGTTACTCGGGGAAGAAGGTGGTCGACTTTGTCAATATTGTGATAGTCAGATCGTTGAACCAAATTAACAAAAAGCATGGCCGAAGGAAGGACATAGCACAATCTCTGCAAACAAAATTGAACATTCATGTAGCTCCACTGCCATAATCAAGCCAAGCACCTAACAGGGCAACGTAGTACCAAAATTGATTAATGTTTTCGTGATGGAAAGGAAATTGTGTCCTAGAACGCAATCAAATAGTTAATGACAGTAGGTGATCGATTAAGACATCTCCAGCCCTAAACGGCTAAGGATCATTGTAAAAATAAGTTATAAATAGCCAAAAGCAAGATGTAATCAGGGTTCAACTTCTGGAGACTATAGACACTTTGTTCCTTGCAGTGACTCATCTTCATTTTCAGTAATACAATCTTATTTTTTTGTTACATGTTCAATGTCCATTTCCCTTCTGTTCTAAACTTGCACCTGGATTGGTTTATTCAAGCTTTCTCCTATGTCTAATGCTAGATAACTGTCATCTTAACTATGCATTGGTGAATTGGATCTGTTGTTGAATAGGTCATCTATGTTTCTTATGTATCTAATGCTATATAACTATCATCTTATCTCCATTTAGATATATTAGATTTACAAGTTTCATTCACTGGCTGTAGATGGCCATCACATGTTGTGTATGCATCTGCTGGTGTGGTTAGTATTCTTCATTCATTCACTTGATCTGCAAATGATTGAGCATTAGTGGTCTAAAGCCTTGTAGGCTGAGGGTGTTCATGCATGTTTGGAGTGAAAACAAAGTTGAAGTGGTTATTAGGCTTGAACCAAACCATCATCCATTCCAATAGTTCCTAGAACAATATTGAAGATTATATGTTACCAGGCATCTCCGAGCTACAACCTAGGAGAGTTTCCTAGAGAGATAATAGGTGGAATGACCGAATACAACTTGTTGAAGTCACAAGAAAATAATAGAAATGGGAAGATGAAGAAAGACACGGGAAATTGGCGTGAGTTCCACAAGAATCCCACTCATAAAAAAAGTGAATGTCACACAAAGCAGTCATTGGTGTCCAAGTTGAAAGCTTCAGATTTAGACACATGTTACAAATTTGAGCCAGAACTCAAAAAGGGGAAACAAATCATTGATGTAGAATCCAATGCCACCATTTCCACCACTAAGGTCAAGAAAAATTAGGCCAAATATCTCAGAGGAGGGTGAGCATCTCTTCCACTCATAGATGTGAGTAAAGGTGCTCCACTACAGTTCATTATTGATAGCGGGAGTCAAAAGAACCTCATCTCAAAATATGTTCTTAAGTGGTTGGACCCGTCAACAACACCACACCCACAACCATACACCATTGACTGGCTCCACCATGGGTGAGATCTCCACATCAACCAATGGTGCCTCCTACCCTACAACATCAATATTTTCATGGACAAGGTATTATGTAATGTTGCTCCCCTTGAAGTTTGTGATGTTTTATTAGCCCAACCATACCTATAGAAGCATCATGTTTTTCATGAGTCCATACCTAATATTTTTATTATTACTTTGGGTGGAAAACTATACATGATACCAAAGGTAGCCCAACCTTCTACCATTTCTTTGATCTCTGCAAAGCAATGCAATAAGATCATCTCCCAAAATGGGAATTTTTTTCTTCCTGATTCATTCTCAAAGCAAGGGGATGATCATGGCCACATCCATGGCCTCCAAAAAAGGGCTCCTCCACATATTAGAAGCAAGTGGATAAGGTCATAGAAGAGTGCACGGGCATCTTCTCCTCACCCACGGGAGTACCTTTTCACTATCAGGTCAAGCATTCGATTAATCTAACCCTCAATTCACCTCTACCTAATATGCCAATCTACCACCGCTCTCTTCTAGAAAACGAAGAGATCAAATGGTAGATCTAAGAGTTGGTACATGAATGGAACATCTGAAAAAGTTCCTCTCCTTGTGGGAGTCGAATTGTACTCATGTAGAAGAAAGATGAGACTTGCATACTCTGCATTGATTATCAAGCACTGAACAAAATTATAGTTAAGAACAAATACCCAATATTGATGACCCTATTTATTATCTCAAGGGGGCTAAGTACTTCACCAAGATTGATTTGAAGTTCGGGTATCACCAAGTTATAATAGAACCCACATATGTATGGAAGATTGCCTTCAGGTCCAAGGAGGGTCTCTTTGAGTAGTTGGACATGGCCTTCGAGTTGACTAATGCCCCTGAAAATTTTATGAGGTTGATGGATGACACCTTCTGGCTTTTCACCAACTCATTTGTGGTTGTATATGTGAATGACATCCTCATCTTCAATAAGATTCAGGCACAGTACTTGCAACACATTCAGTAGGTCCTTCAAACCTTGAAATAACACAAGGTATGTGCAAACCCAGAGAAATGATCCTTTGGCATGGACTAGGTCTAATATTTGGGCTACATAATTGATGAGCAAGGTGTGCATGTGGATCTAGCTAAGATTCAAGTCATTTGGGATTGGGTAGCCCTGACAACTCTAACAGAGCTTAACAACTTCTTGGGCATTGCTAATTCCTAATAGAGATTCGTGTTGGGGTTCTCTCATATCACTTGGACCTTGAGTCAAGTTACCGAGGGTGGAGAGAAAATAAAGTTTTTTGGTTCAAGTCACAATGGAAGGAATTCATTGAACTGAAACACCACCTTTTCTTTGCACTAGTTCTTACTTTTGTTAGACCTGCAACAACCATTTGAGATTGAGACATGTGCCTCCAATTATGTTATTGTTGTAGTCCTCACTCAAAAAGGGCATCCAGTGGCCTATCACAATGATAGACTATGAGATAATATTCAAAGGTACCCCACCTATGATAAGGAAATGTATGCTATCGCGCATACCTGCTGACAATGGAAATATTATATTCTGGGGAAGGAGACGATCATCCAAATGGAACATTGATCTCCTCAATTTATGCAGACATATAGGAAGTTACATAATGACCACGACTAAAAATAATCCACATACTTGCAACAATTCCATTTGAATATTAAATACAAGAAGAGTAGCACCAATCACGTTGAAAACTACCTTAGCCGACCCCTGATTGTGGCACTGAGCACATTTCTCAACTCTTTTGGGCATGAGACCTATGGATGGTCACAACTATATTAAAATGACTCTGAATTAACTGTCACCTAGAAGATGTTTAGGGATGGAAAGCTAGTTCCATACTTCCAATTTTAAGATGGATTATTGTGATATATGGAACATCTTTGTGTTCCTACTAGTGAGCATGCCAAGATGATTGGGGAGGCGTATTACAACTGGGTCACATGATATTTTAGTTTGGAGAAGATAGTGGTAGTACTATAGAAGTATTTTTATCTGCCAAAACTCTGAGAAGATGTTGGCAAATATGCCAGACCCTACACTACCTGTTCCATCGCCAAGCCAACCATTAAGAAGCAAGGAATGTACACTCCTCTGCCTAATCTTAGACGACCTTGGGAATCCATATCCATGGACTATATGTGTATCCTTCCTTCTACTAAGAATGATATTGACTACGCGTTTGTGGTCATTGGTAGAATTTCTAAGATGGGCATACTGGATGCCTACAAGAAGAGTGTGACAAAAGAGGTCCACTGCTAAGCTCTTCTTCGAATGAGTTTGCGAACATTTTGGGATCCCATATACCACTGCATATAAGATCAGGATAACATGTTCCTAAGCACATTTTGGTCAAGCCTCTAGTCATTGTTGGACACCAAGCTCACAAAATCGATTGTGTTCCACCCCCAAACTAATGGCTAGACAAAGGTCATCAATAGAATGATAGCACACATACTACGCGTCTCTAAGAATCCATGAACATGGGATGAGAATCTCCTCTATGTGTAACATAACTACAAAAGATCTCTCTATAGCTCAATCGGGCACAACCCTGTTCAGGTGGGTATGGGATTTCAACCATTGTGTCACATTGATGTTGCAATATCTCTTGCAATTACACAGACATAAAATAAACATGTTCAATTTGAAGTTGATAGTTCCATCAAGTTTATTGAAAATATTCAACACATCCTCCAATAGGTTCATGATTTCATGATAAAGCCAATACTAGGTACAAACAACGTCATGATTAACATTAGGTGTCACATAAGTTTCAAGTGGGAAACAAGGTTTTGTTTCATTTATAGAAGGAATGCCTTTCCAAAACCCATTAGTAGCTTTGAACACTTTGATACATGCCTACACGATCAATAAGGATGTAGGTGAAAATCCTTTTGAGCTAAGTATCCCCCCATTCCTTAGCATGCACCTAGTATGAATGTGGACTACCTTTGGTAATACTTTCAACCATTATTGGAAGCATCAAACATTTCTGAGTAGTTGACACCAACATAGATAAACCCAAATTGCATTTAACAAACCAAAACTAATCAGATCATGTACATACAAATTAATAAAACTCACCAATAGAGGATCCAACTGTATCGAGTTGTCAAAGCTATCCTTATCCTCCACCAAGGCAAGTGGTTCACTACAGACCAAGTTCAACATAAGTTTCCTCACCTCATGGAGGCATTCAACACAATGGGGACCATTGCCTCCTAAGGTGGGGGGGGTGGGGGGAAGGGGGGGTGCTGATGGAGGTGGATATTGATGGCCACCCACTTATTGCACTTGGACCTCGAGCACTATTTTCTATCAGTTTCCTATTTTGTTTGCATAATTTCCTATTTTTCAGCATAGTTTCCTATTTCAATAGTTTTCTATTTTCGGGAGTTTCTGGGTACTGAGATTATGCAGTTATTTCGAGGCCCTAAACGATGGTTTTTGGGGAAACCATAAAACATGGGTGTCCATGTTTTTATTCTAAAGTTGTTGTCATTAGATATACCTTTCTAATGGGCTATCATGTGTGTCCAACAAAGATCATATGCCAAAAATATGACCCCAGAAATTTGACATTGCAACTAACCCCATTGGGGCCCATACCTTTTGGAACTTCATCTTCTAGGGTTAGGTTTTTGGATGTTTAGGGGTTATCGTTATTTCTTAAATAAAAAGGCCTTTGAGCCTCATTGTGACATTGTTCAAAATGCATGTAATTTTCACATCTCTTCTTGTTGAGAAATCTAGGGGAAGCTTAATTAAATGATTTCTCTTACTTTGATAACTACTTGTGATGCATTTTTAGTTAAATTTATTATCTTCTTTTAAACTTGATTATTATTGTATTTAATATTATCAAATAGTTACCTAACAATAAATAATTATGAGACAAGAGGATATATGATATAGGCTGTCAGTTAGGGCAAAAACCCCTCCTCTTGAGAGGAAAACCCACCAGAATTATTCTCTTCTTATAGAACTTCAAATGATGAATTCAAAGACCTACGACCCTTGTCAAACAAACCTACAAGACCAATTCAACCTTTTTGCCTTGATGAGGTTTCTTTCCAGCTATTTCAACCCCAACAACTTCTTCAACAACTTCGACCCCAACAATTTCTTCTACAACTTTGACACCAACAATTTCTTCCACAACTTAGATTACTGCAAAAACCCTATCTCTTGCATGTGTGACAAAGATGGTGATTTATTCTTTCATTTTTATTTGCTTGACTTGGTTATTTCTTCTAAGCAATTTGGCTTGCAAAGTATACCTATTTATGCCCTAAATCAAATTATGCAATTCGATCCTAGCTACTGCAATAGGTTCCCTAGTTCTCTCACACTTGTGAAGGATATTATCCCAAAGACAATCCAAAAATCACTTTCTTTTTCCTCTTCTAGTCCTCCTCTTCTTCACACCTTTTTGGCCTCTTTCTCTTCCTTGATAGAATATCTTGTGTGATTATTGAGTTCTCTTCAAGTGAGGTTGAAGTATCTTATATATAGGCTTCTCTTCTAGGTCGAATAACCCTTCATGGGGTAGATTTGTTCTTTCATGTAGGACAACTTGTTGTTTCTTGTTTGAGAAAGTCTTGGAGGGTCTTTATAATAGTTTTGACTATACAATAATTTTACTTACAACATTAAACATGCCCAAAATGGTGTTCCATACATGAAAATGACTCAATTGACTTGTTGACTCAATGACAAGCCCTAGAAGCACTCAATGGATGCTTGAACTATAAATAAATTTACCTTGAGAATGAAACCCATGCATCAAGAATGAAAATAATAAATTATTTTTTCTTCTTTACATCAAACACATAAAATTCATGATTGCATATGTCATTATGAATACCCAACCTAGTTACATATTTCAACACTCCTCTTAAGTAGGGAGGTATTCATAATCTATAGAAGGTACTTGGAAATTGTCATACTAAAGAATTCTCATAAGAAGAGTTGGATTGGTAAACCATCTCATAATCTATTTTCTCATCTTATACCAGTGCATCTCATCATATCAACTAGCATTGCCACATAGCAATGCTTTGACTAATAATTCTATCTCTCCACAAGATCATAACACAATGTTTGGGAAACAATGAATGATAGACACCATGAACATTGTCGCTGAAGGCACATACACCACCCATATGTTCACAAGGTATGTCCTTCTAGGACAATTCCTGTCTTGGAATAACACATCTTCAAGGAATTTCCTCTTCGACTACTCTTATCTATTGTATTCCCTACCACATCCTCAAAGAGTATAAAAAACTAGATGCTTACCCAATCCTCCATTCTTTCTCCATAACATGAATATAAGAAAGGTGTGTCCTTCTCTCCCTCATGGCCTTCATTAAGACTTGTGGTTGTTAGTCGTGCTCTAGTGCATGATAGGTGAAGTAGAGAACCATATCCGCCACTCCCTCTTAACCTGGGAGGATCTAATAATTCCTATACAAGGAATATACCCAAGGTCCCTTTCAATCAAAGAATTTCCCAATCTCCCTCTCAATTAAGGACTTTCTTCCAACAAAAATGATATTATCTTTGGTGGAGATCATGGTACCATTATTTGCTTGTAGGGATCCTCTTTTCAACGTCATGAACTTCAACTTATTCATCATGGATCCTTCATCTTTGATATCTTCATCGGAAATCAACCATATTCTTCATCACTTTACTTCAATGAACCATAGTGTTGAACAAATAGTCATGTCATCCTTATCTTCATTAAAAAGTAATCTTCTAGTCCACATTTGACTTTTCTTCATACAAATACCTCTTCCAAGTCATGTTTCTTTCAGGATCTTCCATCCAATCACATGATTACTAGTTAGAGGTGACATCTACAACTCTCTTTTTGGTAGCCCTATTTCACCCCAACTAGATTATTTCAAAAATAAATAAACATCAAATCAAAATTACCTTTTTGTGATGGCCTCTCGTCATGACACCAACTTCATGCAACATCGACATCCTACACATGAATGACTCCATCTCCAAGACATTAAATATCAAGGGTCTCCTTCTTTTTCAGACTTTATCAAGGTATTCATACCTTCTCCATGGATATGTCATAGCTAATTATTATAGTTAGCATATGTTGATCACTTATCTTATCTTATGTGACCGTATTTGCATGTTTCATGAACTCTTCTTCCTTTCTTCACATAATGCTTTCCTTGGGATCTTCTTTAAATGGTTCTTTCAACATACAAACCATGATTGTAAACCACCTCATATTCCATATGAGGCCATATTATGATTATTTCATCTTGTCAATATGTAGAAGAGTTCAAGGCACATTTCCTACATGCCTTCATGCATCATTCTAATGGAATATATCCTTCTTCTTCAATTATACTCATGAGATCGAACATTCAAACATGTTATCCGTAACTATATGATGACATGACTTTATCCATCAAATATATACATGCCTTTTACTTCTTTTGGTCATCTAGATTCTAGACTTCCTTCTAGCAACTTCCTTTCCTAGCTTAAAGATGAAAGTACTTCAACCAACTCAAAATGCGACATATCTTCGTCATCATATCTTACCAGTGGATCCCACACAAGGTGGATTGTAGACTATCAATGAGACACTTGCTTCTTCCAAGTAAAGGTGAACCTTTTTATAAATATTCTAGTGTGGTGAAAATGCAACAAGAAATCCTAATTTAATTGTGTCCATGGATTAAATTAGGAATAAAATTGTAATTCCACATCACTTGGAAACTTGCGTTAGTTAAATAAGTTAATTTGACTTAGTTGACTCAGTTAATTAGAGTTAAGGGTCTAACTTGAGTCGTGTAGAGTGTCTCCTAATTTATAGGAGCCTAGGTTGAGTTTATTTTGAGTTGTAATTAATTAATTCAGTTTAGCCGAGTTAAATTCAGTTAAACTTATTCGAATTGTTAGAGGAACTAGTGGGAGGTCTAATAATGTGGTGCTGCCTATAGTGATAAACTAGTTAACTGATGATTCACTCAAAAGTAACTCATGCATGTCACATCTGAGAGTTACCCAGTTGATATTGGATTTCAGGGACAATGTACTATCAATTGTATAATCATCCGAATTGTACAGGTGGTTCTACTCTCACAATAAAAGATGTCATGTATGTTCCGATTTTGAAGAAGAATTTGGTTTCAGTTGCTATGTTTGAGGACCGTGGCTACGATGTGATATTTAGAAAAGGAAAGGTTTTCCTTCATCACATAGCCTTAGGATAAGTGAAGTGAATCGTGGTTCAGGTGAAGAACATCTACAAATTGGATGTAGAAGATTGTGCTACGTTGAGCACTAAAGCAGAGAAGGTGAAAATCCAAGACACCGATGAGTTGTGGCATAGAATATTGGGTCACTTGCACCACAAAGCTTTTAAGATCATGCAACAAATTTATATAGGACTTCCCAAGGGTGCACTAGAGCATAGAGATACATGCAAAGGGTGTACATTGAGGAAATACACCAAAGCCACCTTTCATGATAAGGACAGTCGAGCACAAGCAATCCTTGAAAAAGTTCACTCAGATGTGTGGAGACCATTCTCGACAACCTCCATGAACAAGCACAAGTATTATGTAATATTTGTAGATGATTTCTCATGTAAGTTCTATATTATCTTCACGCAGAAGAAAGATCAGACGTTCTCTAAATTTTGTGAATTTAAAGCACTTGTTGAGAAAGATGTTGGTAGGAAAGTTAAAGCTATTAGGAGCGATAATGGTGGAGAATATGTGTCGAATGAATTCAAGAATTTTTTTGCATCAAAATGAATTCGAAGAGAGTTAATAACACCCTATAACCCACAACAGAATGGGGTGGCTAAAAGGAAGAAAACAAGTATTGTGCGCATTGCATGGGTAATGCTACATGATCAAGGCCTACCGTTGCACTTGTGGGATAAAGCATGCAACACAGTTGTATATGTGCAGAAAAGAGTCATCAAATTCTCGAGATGATTACATTACAAGAATATTTTTCAGGTAAGAAACCAAATGTAGCACACCATAGGATCTTTGGTTCATTAGTTTACTATCATGTTACAAAGGATGCAAGGAAAAATCTAGAACCAACAATTGAGTTGGGCATATTTGTGGGGTACACTGATACAACTCACAACTATAGGGTGTACTTTCCATCTCATAGGATGACAGTGGTTCGTAGAGATGTGAATTTCGATGAAGAGAAGGCCATTAGATGTTCCCTTGAGAGGGAGCTTCGGTTGCATGTAGATGAGGAGCTTTTAGCTCCAAAAGAAGAACCTAAAGACAATGTGGAGTAACCACATGCATAGGAGCAGAGAGTGGAAGCACCCACTCATGAAAATACTTCTAGAGATGGAAGGAAGAGCACCAAAAAGGTTGAAAAATTGATGCATGATGCTAGAGAGAATGTGGGTGCACCCACATCACAGCGCAGGCAGAGGAGGTCACCAGCTACATGGCTACAATGAGTGAGAGTGTAGAGATTGAGCCATACTCATTCGAGAAAGAAATGTAGCAACCAGTATGGGTTGATGCCATGGTAGAGGAGTATGATTCCATTATCTAAAACAATGTTTGGGAAGTGGTCCCAAGACCAGAAAACAAGTCAATGGTGAGTTTCAGATGTATTTACAAGGTAAAGCAAGAAAAAAATTGGAGCGTGGAGAAACACAAGGATAGATTTTTGGCTAGAGGGTTCTCTTAGGTGGAGGGAATTGATTATGAGGATACCTTTGCTCTAGCAGCAAAGTACTTTTCAATAAGATATATTCTAGCATTTTCAGCGCAGATGGGATGGAAGATACATTAGATGGATGTGAAGACAACATTCCTCAACAAAGTGATTGAGGAAGAGGTGTATATTGAGTAACCAGAAGAATTTGAGACCTTCAACAGAGAGTCACATTTGTGTAGACTCAAGCAAGTGATATATGGATTGAAACAAGCACCCCATGCTTGGTACACCAAGATTAACAACTATTTCACCAGGTTGGGCTTCACCAAAAGTGAAGCAAATGCGAACCTTTACCATATAATGGTTGAAGGTAAACTATTGATTATAGTATTATATGTCGATGCTGTAATTCTAATAGGTGATGAAAATTTGGTAAAATATTTCTAAGAGGATTTTTGCAAGAGAATTCGATATGAAGGACCTGGGGCTCATGATTTATTTCATTTATTTCGAAGTATGACAAGGATATGAGGAACTATTTGTCTCTCAGGGCAAGTATGCCAACGAGATATTGAAAAATTTCCACATGGAGAGTAGCAAACCCATGGACACTCCTCTATCAGGAAATTGGAGGAAGGAAGATGCTACTTCAAGTGAAGTAGTGGAGGCTACTATTTACATGCAGCTTGTGGGTTCACTTATGTATTTGGTGAACACACGACTGAATATATGTTTTGCATTTAACTAGCTTAGTCAAGCAATGGTTAAGCCAATCAAACTCTATTGGAAGGTAGCCAAACATATGTTGAGATACCTCAGAGGCACCACTCAATTTGGTCTTTGGTATAGATGGAAAGAGGGAGTGAAGATGCAAGGCTTCATAGATGCAAATTGGGTAGGGTTTCCATCTGACAGGAAGAGCACATAAGGGGGAATCTTCAATATTGGTTCAGTAACAGTTTCTTGGTACAACAAGAAGTAGAGATAAATTACACACAGTTCAGTAGAAGCATAGTACATGGTTGCGAGTCAAACAACTTGTGAGGCTATATAGATGAGGAAGATCCTTGTTGGGTTATTTGGTCAGCAAATGGATGCTACAGTGATTTACTGTGACAATCAAAGTTGTATCAAACTCTCTAAGAACCTAGTTTTTCATATCAGTCCAAGCATATCGATATTTGGTATCACCATCTACGATATTGTGTGCATAGGAGAATGATGTTGTTGGAGTACATTCCTACAGAGGAAAGGTAAGCAGATATTTTGACAAAGGCATTGCCAAGATGAAAATTTGAGTTTCATAGAGGAAGGATTGGGGTAGAAAATAATCCTTTTATTCTTGAAAGGGAGTGTTGAAAATGCAACAATAAATCCTAATCTAATTGTTTCCTTGAATTAAATTAGGAATAAAATTGTGACTCCACATCACATGACAACTTGTATTAGTTAACTAAGTTAATTTGACTTAGTTGGCTCAGTTAATTTGAGTTGAGGGTCTAACTTGAGTCATGTAGAGTGTCTCTTGCTTTATAGGAGCCCTGGTTGAGTTAATTTTGAGTTGTAATTAATTAAATCAGTTTAAATAAGTTAAAGTCAATTAAATTAGTTCCAAATGTTGGAGGAACTAGTGGGATGTCTAGTAGTTTGGTGCTACATGTAGTGATCAACTAGTTAACTGACAATTCACTAATAAATAACTCATGCATGTCAAATCTAAGAGTTACCCAGCTGAGATTGGAGTTTAGGGACAATGTACTATCAGTTGTATAATCATCCAAATTGTACAGGTGGTGCATGCAGTTAAAGGAAGACCTATGATGGATTGCGCAATTCCTTCGAGGAATTTCCATAATTACTAATTCTCAAGGAAACAAAGCAAGGAAAAAGGGACTTGGGCAAGCAGAAAATTGGTTAAGTATTAACCGAGGCCTGTCTAGGAAGCTGTGAGATAAATAGAGATAGTGTAGAGGTTGCTCAAGCTTGATAAAAGCATTATAATCTTCTCATATTTTTTGAGTAATGCAATATACAGATAACAGGGGTTTTTAGCTGTGGCTTTCCCCAGGAAATCATTGTGTAATGTGTTGATTGAATTATTTCTCTTGTATGCTTCTTGATTTTTCAATTATTTAAATTGTTTTTGTTGATGAGTAGAGTAGATTCAAGTGTATTGTTTTAGTAAATGATAGTTTGAATCTACAAGGAATTTCTAGATAGTGGAGGATCCAGATGATCCTTATTCTGCAAATGCTCCTTTCTAACGCTGATGATATATGATGATTTATTTTTCTTCTATCATGTTAGATGACTTTATTCTAACCATATATACAATGCTACTTTGGTTTTCCTTATATACCTTCAATGGAGATGCCATGAACTTTTTCCTTTCTATTATGATGACTGCTTCAACCATGAAGACTTCTACTTCAACTATCCTTCCAAGTGTAGAAATTTTGAATAATATGACACTTATTCACAAAGATTATCCTGATTATACACTATTTGCATAATCATGCATAATACATAACCTCCTCTACATTGATCAGCAATTTGCGGAATTAAAGAAACAATCGCATGCGCACATTGAAGCATCAATCGCACATATCAACATAGTATGTAATGGGGAAAGCATCCAGCTGAAAACCCCGAACTATCTATATATTATAATGATTGATAACATGTAACAATACATAGTACAATAGTCCTCGTAAGTACTCAGTACTATCTCAACCTGTTACACACAAACTAGCTCAGATCCGAACAAGTCACAGGTTCAAATCTCCTCCGCTGTTCTCTTGCCTCCACTGCGCAATACCTGTTGAGAATAGCACCAAATGTGTGATGAAAATTCGTATTCCCTTTGCTTTACCACACAATCCTCAATCCATTGATTGTGCAAATATCATACACAACTATAGTCACAACTCATAGTAGACTCACCCTTTCACCCGCCTTTAACACTTGTCTCCACTGAACTGTCCATGGACTAAGTTAACTGTTGTATTCTTTAGTTGATTTATGAGTTAATAATTAGTGAATTAATTAATAATTAATTCACACCACTCATCACTAGTTTATTTGTCAGTTAGACTAAATACAACTAGTTCAACTAAGTCAAACTGAACACAACTCCATCAACTCTTCAATCAACTCCACAAAACTCAATCACTTGAGTTCTAACTGAAGTCCATCATGCAACAGCTCAACTAACCCATAAGAAAAGTGTATTTCCTTCTGACAGTTGCATGTGCCACATCCGTAGCTCGAACTGAAGTGCTCCAAGAGGATAAGATAATGTTTATAGTCTAAATATTATTAAGAGCTAATAATATTCGACTGTAGACTGGCAGTCTAAAAATAGACTTCGCCCATATGTCTAAAAATAGACTTTGTGCCAAAAATAGCCTGTGGGCCCACTTAGTGAAGTCGACTTCTTTTCACTAAGCTCCATCATCTTGTTGCATTTTTAACACCAAGCTTCTATGACAATGCCATCTCTATTTCAACTCTAATTTATCTTAATGCTTGTGATGCTTTCCATCATGATAGCTATATTCTACAAAACTAAAAATATCTCAAGTATAATTTATTCACAATATAGGTTTTTCACCTCCTCCTTATTTGTGTTCTTCTTTTCACATTCTTCCACTTGTTTGGTGACATGGGATTCATTTATTTCTTTTATCTTCTTGTTGACCTTCTTAAGTTTAGGACTATTACTTGAAAGTTCCCATATTCATTACACTCATAACATTGTACCTTTGACATGCAGATCTTCTTCTTTTTCCGAGGATCAAACTTTCCTTTTCTCCCGGCCATGACAACATATGCTTGAACTTGTTCATTTGATCCAACGTTTCTTTTCACCTTCAAACTAGTTTCTTCAATATTACATAATGACCAAAGTTCATTGAATGGAGTGGCTCCCTTCTTCACATAGATACTTGATACAAAGTTGCACCATTCATCTTGTAGTGCATTGAGCACAACATTGGCCATTTCTTTATCAGACATTTTTCTCCCAATTCTTGTAGTTTATCTCTCATTTGTGACACCCTCATAAGGTATGAGGCTACCCCTTATTCCTTTGATACCTTCATTTTGTATAGTTCAGTTCTCAATGATATAAATTTTCCTGCAATGATTAGGGAAAACAATTCTACCAACTTATCATATATTTATTTTGATTTCTCTAACTTTGCTACATAAGAGATGAGTGAATCCTTGATTGATTCTATGAGGATTATTTGAGTCCTTACTTCCCCTTTCATATACTTCGATAGTGCTTGATATTCCTCTTGTGATGGTTTGGATATTGGACCCTTAACATGTCCAATA
>APFE031434436.1:994-26335 GCA_000404065.3 Pinus taeda
TTGTGTTGACTACAGACAATTGAACAAAGCCACCCTCAAAGATTATTTCCCACTACCATTTATTGACCAAGTGTTAGACACACTAGCTGGGAAATCATCATTCTCTTTTCTTGATGGGTTCAGTGGCTACAACCAGATCAGGATAGCCTTAGAGGACCAGGACAAAACCACTTTTACTTGTCCTTGGGGCACCTATGCTTATAATGTTTTGCCATTTGGACTTTGCAACACTCCAACTACATTTTAGAGAGTTGTATTAGCTATTTTTGCTGATTTAGTTCATGACTGTGTTGAAGTTTATATGGATGATTTTTCAGTGTATGGTGATTCATTTGAGCATGCATTAATGAATCTTGAAAAAGTTTTGAAGAGATGTATTGAAGCTAATCTGTCCCTGAGCAATGAAAAATGTTTTATCATGTTAAATGAAGGGATAGTATTAGGATACTATATTTCTTCTCACGACATTAAAGTTGATCCATCAAAAATCCAAATCATTGTCGATTTGCTAATTTCGAAGACTCAAAAAGAGGTAAGAAGTTTTCTTGGGTATGCAAGCTATTACAGAAGATTTATTGAGCATTTTAGTCGAATAGCTTTACCTTTGTTAAAGCTTCTAGCCAAAGATGCACCTTTCAACTGGAATGATAATTGTCAGCAAGCATTTGAAACACTCAAAGCAAAGTTATCAACCACACCAGTCTTAAAAGAACCTAACTGGAACCTACCATTTCACATCTTTATAGATGCATATGATACTGCAGTAGGTGCCTCATTAGGCAAAAAAGAGGAGTCTTGTCATTATGCCATCTATTTCATTAGCAAAAATCTAACACCTACAGAATTAAACTACACAATCACAGAAAAAGAAATGCTTGCAGTCATACATGCTGTGAATAAATTCCGACATTATATAACTGGTTATGAGGTTTTTGTACATACTGACCATTCTGCCACTAAGCATTTAATGAATAAACCAGTAACTAATCGCAGAGTTACCAGATGGTTGTTATTATTATAGGAATTTAACATCATAGTGTTAGATAGACCAGGTAAGGAGAATCAGGTGGCAGATTTTCTTTCTAGACTGCAAAATCAAGGTGAGGTTGTTCCGGTTGAAGATTCTTTTCCAGATGAAAATTTATTTGAAATTTCAATAGTGAATGCTTGGTATGCTGACTTGGCCAACTATTTGTCCACAAGAAGAACACCTCCATATTTTACTGGAAAAGAAGAGGCTGATCAAACAAAGTGCTAGATACTCATGGGTTAATGGAGATTTATTTTACATTGGTTATGATATGATTATTAAACGATGTGTAAGAAATGATGAAATAATTGATATTTTAAAATCTTGCCATGATGAACCGTGTGGTGGGCATTTTGCAGCTAAAAGAACAACATTCAAGATTCTTAGTCTTGGATACTACTAGCCATCTATTTTTAAGGATTCCAAGAAGTATGTGAAGAGTTGTGATAGCTGTCAAAGAATGGCTAGGCCAACAGCTACAGATGAGATGCCACTTCAGCCTCAAGTACACTTAGAGCCATTTGAAAAATGGGCTCTAGATTTCATAGGACCCATCAATCCAGCTTCCAAGGATAAGAAGTACATCCTAGTATGTACTGATTACGTGACAAAATGGGTTGAAGCCAAAGCACTATCCGGGCAACTGAACAAACAGTGGTAAACTTCCTTTTTGAAGAAATTTTTGTACGGTATGGGGTACCAAGGGAGATAGTGACAGATCAAGGTACTCAGTTTACTTCAAAGTTAGTTAAGGACATCACAGAAAAATATCAAATCAAGCACAAAATAAGTACACCTTACCATCCACAGGCCAATGGCCAGGTGGAATCCACAAATAAAACATTGGAAGGAATTATCACTAAGACCGTAGCAATGAACAAAAAGAATTGGGAGGAGAAGCTCAAAGATGCACTCTGGGCTTATAGAATCACGTGGAAGAATACTACAGGATTTACACCATATCAGTTGATGTATGGCAAAGAGGTAATGCTTCCTATTGAGTTTCAAATACATACTTTTACGATGGCTGCAGATTTGGGAATTGATCTTAATGAAGCACAACAAGAAAGAATTTAGCAGTTGAACTAGCTGGATGAAATGAGGCAGCAAGTAGAGGAGACAACACTCCTCATGCAAAGACAAAGGAAGTAGTGGCATGATGCACATATCAAGAAGAAACAGTTCAAAGAAGGAGATTGGGCTTTACTCTTTGACTCGAAATTCAGAGATCATAAAGCCAAGTTTACCACACATTGGATGGGCCCATATGAAATAGTTCAAGTTTATGAGAATGGATCAGTCCAACTTATTACCATTGATGGAGAAGGTCACCCCTTTCTTGTCAATGGCCATAGGTTGAAACTCTATTATAAGTCCATCACTAAGGAGAATTTTCTTCAAACTGTATCTCAGCAAAGGGAGGTTGAGATATTGCAGCCTTCAACTGTAGTATCTCTACCTTATTTCATTTCATTTCCATTTAGAAAAAAAAATAAAAAATAAAAAATAATAATAATAATAATAATGGTTTAGATGTGAAAACCAGACTCTGGTACACTCTAACCCAGAATTCTTACTTGAAAACCAATTCTTTGGCTGGTAAGAATTCCTTGTTCTTTTTGTTTCCTGTTGATTCATCGATTTAAGAATGACTTGAGGACAAGTCAAAGATTTAGTGGGGGAGAAGCATCAACATTTTTGTTTTTTATCTCATCCCCTCACTGTAAATTTTCAAAGAGTTTATCTCTTCATTGTAAATTCTCAAAGAGTTTGTTTCAGTACTTCAGTATTTCAATAAAGAAGTTGTTTTTGTCTTTGTTCTAATCAGAGGGACCTGTTTAAGCACTATGTAGTGGGACCTGTTTAGAAGACCATGTTACCAACACCAACATTAGAGGGACCTATTCAACAAACATAAAAGGGACCTGTTAGAGACTGCTATCTCAAGCTACTTCAACAAAGCTTCAACAAAGTTTCAATAGAGAATCAAAGGTTGCTTGTCACCGAGGCTCCATCAAACACCAAAGATCAAGGAAGCTGCACATATATAGTTCTTTTCCAGATTTCAAAGAAGCTACACAAACATTCTCCAGATCTCAGAGGGACCTGTTGTATCCAAATTCATCTCAGAGGGACCTGTTATGGACAACAAAGATTAGTCATATCTGAACAAGAAATCCTACCTATGCATGCCAACTCAACTCTTGATCAACCAATAAAAGTGTAAAGTATCGTTATCATTTTTATTTTTAACATTTAAACTCCTGGATTAATTTAGTGTTAAATGTGATGACTATAACTGCTTATAATCAATTTCAAAAACACCCACATATCCACCACTCTTGTCATATTCCTAATTCCTAACATTTCCAAACACTCTAGCCTATCCCCATACTTCTCCTACGATTTTTAAATCCTCTATTATACCACCCTCCCATCCTTGTTATTCACTCCCTATCGGCCATCAAACCTTACTATCGGTCCAACATCTCCTTATTCGGCCAAGAACCAATGAACGAGGGATAGGTGGTGAACTATTGGAAAGCTAATTGTTACACGATTTCATGCATTGATTTTGAATCGACCAAGTTATAACATGATCGCTCGACCAAGTTGACTCATGCAAGAGACTATCCATTATTACACTCCAGTACTTCATACATGCTTATGGCGCTCTCATGATGGTATTCACACAACCCAGTACAACTACTCCTCTGTGATTGAAATATGAATATGCTCTATTATTATTATAGTGAATTGGGTTGAGTCGGTTGTTAAAATTCTATTTCATTCTCAGTTGTAAAAAGGTTGTTTCATATTAGCAATTCAAGTGCTGTGATTTCAAAAACAGAGGTCGAGAACAACAAGTGCTACGAAAGGAAAGCATAGTATTTGGGCTCACAAATTTCCACCTCCACCATAATTCAAGGACAGTCATCCGGTCACTTCTTAAGCCATTGAAGGAGCTGATTTCGAAGAACAGAGGGTGCCACCAGGTCAGTTGTGTGGAGCGAAAAGTAAAGGAAACAAACCAAAATACCCTTGTTCAATTAATAAGCATAAACGAAGAGGGTTAGAGTAAGATTTTCTCTGTCAAAATGACTAATAGAGTAGAGCCAAACACATTTGATAGTTCTCAGTACCACAATGACTGCATTGCAATTTTAAGAGAGAAACAGTGGCTACCCTTCTTGGAGAAGTTTAATGGGAGCAACGAGGAAGTGACTAAACAGTTTTCCTTTACATTTAGTGGGGAGAAAGCATTGATAGGTAATTTCTCATTTAGAGTCTTAGAAGACACCATAGCACAGTCCTTAGGGATCAGCCTAGAAGGAGAGAAGTACTTCAAAACTAAACAATTCAAAGAAAAATTATGGACCCAATTCATGTCCAGGTCGAGGGTTTCATCGGTTAACTGGAAGAAGGGTGTCCCAAGGAGCTGGTTGATGCGTCCATGGGACGAAATGGTGTATATCATCCAAAAATTTGTTACGTGTGAGGGTCGATATAACATAGTCTATTTATACCATATTAAACTTATGTTACATTTAAAGGGGGAGTGCACTATTAGTTTACCATATTTCCTCTTGCAGAGCTTGACCAAGATGTCAAAGAATATCCAAAAGCAGAAAGGTAATGAGGACAAAAGCTTATAATCATTTCGGGTTAATTAAGATTCTCATTGAATTTGAAGTGCAGAAAAGGGGCAAGACATGGAAGGAATTCTTGGTTGCCAATCAAATAAAAGATGGAGAGGATGAGCAAGAACAGCAAGAGCACTCGGGATTTATGCTTGACATTGATGAAGAGATTCCTGTGCACAAATCAAGCAATGTCCCTCCACTCAGTAGCAGTGTGAGGACAAGAAAGATGAGACAAGAGGCTGCCCAGAAAATGGAGCAAGATAAAATTTTCACCACCTATACAAGAAGATCTAGGAGAGCACAAAAGACCCAGCCACAAGAAGATAAACCCGAATCAAATTCACATGCACCGATGGACATCGAGAGCAGTGCTCACTCACAACATGGACAAGAATCTGAAATGGAGGTTGAAAGCAACAATAGGCAAGGAAAAGAGTCACCACCTCCAATTAAGAAACAAAGGAGGCTAGAAAAGCAAATTGAAAAATGAAAAGAAGAACTGATGGAGGCCAACATGATGGAAAAAGTCATTAAGAGGGAGAATGAGATGCTAAAAACTCAGAGTAAGAAAACCCAGCAGAAGAATGAGAAGCTTAAGGAGCAAATTAAAGAGCTCAAGGCTGCACAGACTGACATTTGCAAGTGGGCAACTAAATGGTATACCCAAAAGAAAGCCCTCAAGGAGAAATACAAGAGTTTGAAACATGAGCTCCACATTCAGAAGGAATCCCAAGCTAAAAAGAACATAGATACATTGTTAAAGGCAGCAGAGGTACAGGCAGGGACAGAGTATAGAGGCAGCACATCAGGGTTAGCATGAGGACATGGTAAGACATTAAGCTTGGGGGAGATGTTGGTACGATTCCATTACCATCTGTTTCTTCTAAAAACATCATCATTTGTCTATATTTTTCCTCCATAGACCCCTTTATATCCATCGAAATTGATTAGTTAATAGCATTATAGTTGTTAGTTTGCATTAAAGTTAATTTCTGAATTTTTATGTTAGAAATTAGGAATTTTCAACAAAAAGATTACAGGAAGTCATAACATCCTGTAAATGGTTTATCATCTGACACGTGGCACGATAGGCAAGCCAAAGCAATGGATAGGAACAAGATCTTGAATGTACATGCATGGAGAAAAATCAATTTTACAACAGATCAAAAGCTCCTGGTTATGCGGTCAATGCTGGGTCAAACCCCAGCCTTTTGGTTACAAAGGCAGTAAAAGCCATGGTTTCCAAACTGGTTTTGTTTTGTCTTTTTTGGAAATCGGTTTAGATTAGAATGACCAAAAATCACTCCATTGTAAAAGCAGAAACATCTGCTTAATGAATGTACATTCGATTCAGATAGGGAGGCAGATAAAGACTGTGTATTATTTTGTTTTCAGGACAGTTACGATTATTATCTCTGTGTATCGTTTTGAGAACAAAACTCCTGTATGTGATTGCAATCTTCAGCGCTTGAATATTGTTACGATTTTACTCCAATAGTGTCTATGCGTTAATACTCTCGTTGCTTGAGTTTATTCCAATGTACCATTGAAACGTGGATGGGCCCTGTGTGGATTGGTATACTGTTAATTTCATTTCCTTAGCAGCTTTTGAATTTAAATAGAACGCATACTGTTTAATGTTATTTCCATGTTTATGACTTTGTCGATTTGATTATAAATTCTCACAAATGGTATTTATGGTGATAGCTTGAATATTTTATCATTAGACCATTGAACCAGATCTTGTAAGAGATTTGATCCATCGTTATATTTTAAAGAATCTCCATAGACTCTGTTTGTTTATGCATTTAAAGTTCAGTGTGATTTTGATTTATTTACTTCAGTGTTAACTAGACAGAGCTTTTGTGCATAGCATCCTTGTAAGGGGATTAAAATATCAGTCTAGCTATATGCTGTATCCTTAGGACAGTTAGATAACCTATGTGATCTGAGTGTTAAGGTGAGAGGAAACATATCTTAGCCTTCTGTAAAGAAGTACTGTAGCCTATCACAACAAACACTTAGTTAGGAATCCTTTATGTCTATAGATTTTAGACACATGCCTCGAAGTTTACTTACCCTGGTCGATAATAAATCTAGTCTAATCTAGCACCCTAGATTGGCCACTATAACAAGTTGCTATGAGAATAGAATTATATTTTAATTCTCATTTTAAATTTAAGGATAAATTTAAACTGCAATTTCTTGTTGCCATTTCTCAACACTCTCGATAATGTCTCTGTGAAACTCGAATTTACATCTTGACAATGCATTTAACAAAATTTTGACATATTCCTCATCCGATGGAATGCACTCTAGCAACATGTTCTATCCCAATACACAATCCCGTAGATGATGATATCGAATAACAATGTGCTTGCAACTATCATGAGAAACTGGGTTTTTAGAGAGATTGATACAACTTTGATTATCACAATAAATCGTTGTTGGATCCATCTGTTGACCAAACAGACTAACTAGGATCTCCCTCATTGAGATGGCCTCACATTCTACCTGACTTGCAGCCAGGTACTCTGCTTCTATTGAATTGAGTGCAACTGATCTCTATTTCCTGTTGTACCAAGAAATTGTTGTTGACCTAGTAGTAAAAATCCCTCTTGATGTGCTTTTTTGGTTGGATGAACTCCCTGCCCAATATGCATTCGTGAAGCCTTGAAGATTCACTCCCTCTATCCGTCTATACCATAATACATACTGAGTAGTGCCCTTGAGGTATCTCAATACATACTTTTCCGCTTTCCAATACAACTTGGTAGGCCTAACCATTGCTTGACTCAACTGGTTAACTACATAGCATAAATCTAGTCGTGTGTTCACCAAGTACATGAGTGAATCCATAAGCTACCTATAAATGGTAGCTTCCACTACCTCTCCCAAAGTAGCATCCTCCTTCCTCTAGTGACCAACTAGAGGAGTATCCATAGGCTTGTAGATCTCTGTGTGGAACCTCATGATTATCTCGTTGGTATACTTACCTTGAGACATAAAGAATTCCCCATTACCTTGTCATAATTCCAGGCCAAGAAAGTAATGCATGAGCCCCAAGTATTTAATCTCAAACTCTCTTGCAAGGTCCTCCTTACAAGATTTGATTAACTGATCATCACCTGTCAGTATGAGATCATCAACATAAAGTATAATGATCAACAGTTTACCTTCCACCACTCTGTGGTACAATTTTGCATCTGCTTCACTCCTCATAAAGCCCAACCCAGCGAAGTAACTATCTATCCTATGTACCAAGCATGAGGTGCTTGCTTTATCCCACAACTCTTTCTTGATTCAACACACATGTGACTCATGGTTGAAGGTTTCAAAACCTTCAAGATTCTCTATGTACACCTCTTCCTCAATCGTGCCATTAAGGAAGGTTTTATTTACATCCATCTAATGTATCTTCCAACCCATCTGCACTGATAGTGCCAATATAGATATGATCGACGAGTACCTTGGAACAGGAGAAAAGGTCTCATCATAGTCAATCCCCTCTATAGGTGAAAAGCCATGAGCCACAAATCTAGCCTTATGCTTCTACACACTACCATCTACAACTTCCTTTACCTTGTAAAGCCAACAAGATCTCACCATGGACTTATCCTCTGGTCTTGGGAGCACATCCCAAAAATTGTTACGAACTATGGAGTCATACTCCTCCACCATGGCATCAACCCGAATCAGCTGTTATATTTCTTCCTCAAAGGAATATGGCTTTTTCACAACACATCAACTTATAAGAGCCATGTATCAAGTGTACCTGTCAGGTGAACTCCTCTGTTTGCACTGTGATGTGGGTGCTCCCACATTCTCTGTAGCATCTGACAATAATCTATCTGCCTCTCTGGTGTGATTTCTCCCATATCTAGAAGACTATGCCTGAATGGATGTCTCCACTCCCAGATCCTCTACATGTGCCTGCTCCACATCAATCTAAGTCTCCTCCTCCTTAGGAACTAAAATATTCTCAATTGCATGTAGCCTGAGATCCCTCTTAAGGGAAAATCCCACGACCTTATCCTCATCGAATATGACATCCCTGCGAACCATTGTCATCCTGTTGGTCAACAAGTACACCTAATAGTTGTGAGGTGTATCAATATACCCCATAAATATCCCCAACTCTGTTGTCAGCTCAATCTTGTTCCATGCATCTTTAGTCACATGGAAATATACCGAAGACCCAAAAATCCTGAAGTGACCAACATCTAGCCTCTTACCAGAATAAGCCTCCTCTGGTGTCTTCATCCCAAGTATCCAATGCGGGTTATGGTTATGAACATAAACCGCTATTTTGCAAGCCTCAACCCACGAGTGTAGTGGGAGACCTTGATCATGCGACATCATTCTCGCTGCTCCTACTATGCTTCTATTCTTCCTCTCAGCCACCTCATTTTGCTGAGGGTTATGGGGTTCCATCAGCTCCCGTTTAATCCCTTCCACTACACATAAATTCTTAAACTTGTTTGAGAGATACTCACCATCATGATAAATCTATAGAGATTTAACCTTCTTTCCCAACTCTTTATCCACCAATTCTTTAAACTCACAAACTTTGTGAAGGTTTGATCCTTTTTTCTGAATGAAAAATATCCAACATTTTCAATAAAAATCACCAACAAATATAACATAATACCTTTGTTTGGCTGTGGAAGCTGTCGAGAATGGTCCACACACATCTAGATGGACTCGCTCTAGAGTAGCCTTTGCTTTACTGTCTTTTTCGTGAAAGGAATACTTGGTGTATTTACCAAAAGTACACTTGTTGCATGTATTAACTTGCTCTAGTGTACCTTCTAGAAAATAGGTGGAGATCTGTTGCATGATCTTTAAAGCCCCATGATGCAAGTTACCCAATCACATGTGCCACAACTCGTGAACATCTTTGATCTACACCATCTCTGCTTTTGTGCTCAAAGAAACACAATCCTATACCTCCAGCTTATATATATTCTTCACCTGAATCCCTATCTTCTTTACTTCACCTGTGGATATGTGTTGAAGGAATGAATTTCCTTTCGAGAAGATCACATCATAGCCTCTATGCTCAAGCATGGAAATGGATACCAAGTTCTTCTTCAACCTAGGAACATACATAATAATCTTCAAGGTGTGTAGAGCCCCATGCTCCATCTGAAAAGTAACCATGCCCAATCTAGTAACTCTATACCTCTCGTTGTTACCCATCTCGATATGCATCTGGAGACCTTTCTCCTCCAGATCACTGTATAACTCCCTGTCACCAGTCATGTGGAATGAAGCTCCACTGTTTAAGTACCATACATTTGCCATCATTGATGAAACCATGCATGTAATGAGGGAAAAGTCCAATTCCAATTGAGAGGCCAAAGCCTAACCCACTGCTCCTCCTGAGGAATCCTTCTTGGACTTCTTGAGTGGAAAATTTGTAGCAAAATGGCCCAGCTCATGACAATGATAGCACTTAACTTTCGTCATGTCTTTCTTCTTGCCTCAATGACAAGAATCTGATTTGGAATGGGAATATTTACTTTTCCACTTCTTCTCCCTAATCGCTAAGGCACGGTTCTCTTTATCATTTGTCTTTGATGAAGATCCATCCCTGGTGTTCCTCCTGATCTTCTCCACATCAAATCTGACCACAGTCGCTCCCAATCTAGCAGCTTCTCCCAACCATTGACAGATCCATAATAACTATGCCAACTCTTTGGTAGTCCCAGAAGAGCAAGACTCACCATATCATCCTCGGAAACTGTGATTCCAACACTCCAACTTCATCACGACATTGCGTGAACTTGGTCAAGTATTTTGGAATAGTCTCGGCTTTCTTCATTTTCATTTTTCATAGTTTGTCCTCCAGTGACAATTTCCTTTGGTCACTGTTGTTATGATACAAGTCCTTCAATGCTTTCCACATAGCATATAGAGTTTCCTTCCCATGGAGGCTCGAGACAATGTGATCTCGAATTCCCTCAAGGATTATCTGCCTCGCCTTCGCCACACACTTCTTCCATTCGACCAAATTTTTTTCATATGATGCTGTTGACTTAGGAATGCCTTGATCAACAAATTCCATCAAGCCATTATCTTCCAGAACATACTTCATTATGTCCTTCCATGCTATATAATTCTAGCTTCCTTCCAAGGCATGCTTGAGCCGCAAACCATAGAATGCCATCTATTGATCTTGAAGTATGTATTGCAAATTCAAATTTCACCTGTAACCCAAAACTCAAAATGTCGAAATCTCCTCTAGAATACCATCTTAAGCTCTGATACCATGTAGATTTTCTTGCAGATTCACAAGCTCATGTAATACACTAAAACAAGAGACAAGAATCTACTTCTACTTTCAACCAGCGGAAGCCAATAGATCAATGAAAATAATATGAACAAGAAGAAGACAAATAAATGGCACATAACACAATATATGCCATTGCTCAAAACCCCACCTATCTGTATTGCATTAATTAGAAATATGAGTGAAGATAGAAAGCTTTTTCTCACTAGAACAATTCCGCACAAGTATGCTCAAATCTCTCCCTCACAAGACCATTTTAGCCAACACTTAGCCAATATCCACTGCCTACCAAACCCCTACTTCCTTGCACAATTCCTAAGATGAATAACCCATATTAATGGGAATCTAGTGCTTCCAAAAATGCGCAATCCAATCTCGGTCCTCTTCCTGATTGCATGCATGATCTATACAATTGATAGTACATTGTCCCTGCACTTTAGTCTCAATTGGGTCTTTCTCAAAACTAACATGCATGAGTTTTCGATGAGAGAATCTTCAGTTATCTTGAGTAGCACCTGTGGATGCACCATTGCACTAACTGACTTCCAATCCTATACTAGTTCAAGAAAAAATTAGAACTAGTTTCACTATCTACAACTCAGTAAATTGAGTTATCTTATTACAACTTAATCTAAACTCATACTAGACCCCTAAAATTTAGGGATAACACTTACATGACTTCCTAAAGCCGTCCAACTCAAAATTCCTATGTTAATTAAGCTAATTAAACTTAATTAACTATTTACAAGTTGCTATGAGGATAGGATTCTATTTAATTCTCATTTTAAATTCAAGCAAAAATTTAAACTGGAATTTCTTGTTGCCATTTTTCACCAGTTTTTCTTCTTTTCTCTCCAAAATATTTATATGTACCTCTTTTTAAATTTAAATGATTTTTATTGGTTTACATATTATGACATGGAAATTACGTGAAAATTTCATGGGCAGTTTTATGCTAAAATTTCCTCCAATGAGTATTATCTGATGCGATGCATTGAACGAAAGATGAAGTTACTGGAAAACTATGATGATATTAACGGTTTTATATATGAAAGAGGGTCTATTATATTGAAAGGTTATTTTTTCCAAGAAACTTGTGACTCTGAGAGTAATGTTTACTTTCAAAATTATCAACCTCATGTCATAAGTTGTCAATATAGTCACTTGGTGTGTGCAACACGCATAAAGATGGGTGAAAGCATGAAGATGGGTTACCTTTTTGGGCCAAATGTAGCGATGAAATTTCAAGTTTTTCTCCTTTTATGGAATTGAAGCTCTCAAATTCATATAATGATTGTGAATTTTGATTTGGAGTAAAAAGATAAATTGTGGAGAATTATGTTGTTGTACTAATGATATTTTTGGGAAAAAATATTTAACTTCATATAATATGTCAATTTTCCATTAAATGAAATGCTCGTCTTTGAAATTTTTCACACATCTTAAGAGGTATGCATGTGTTCACGTAGCATAACTTAGTCTAAAATGTGTAATTTAAAAATTATATATACATGAGCATAATATACACACACAGAGCTCAGTTTTTTATATTAATTTATTTTAATGAAAAATATATTTTTTATTATTTTTTGAAGTTGGTGAAGTAATATTTCAATTGCATTTTGCAGACACATGTGTTCACATAATGTTTTTTCACTATTTAAATAAACTGAAAGACCAAAAGTACCCTTTTGAAAAGGACTCGTGAACAAAGGCAGTGGTATTTTTTGAATTTTCTCATTGTGTGTATTTTATGATATTGATATTTTATTCAAACCATTTTAAACATTTAAAAAAAAAATCAAGCATTATGTTTAAAAGAAATTAGATGAAAAATATCATATGAATTCCAAAAATTCAAACTCATATGTCATTGGATAAAAGATTCCTTCATGAATCCAATGTGATCAATTCCACCACCTAAGGACAAATTTAGCCCAAGCGTGCTAGAGTACAAAATGGTATTGCAGGAAATTTTGCAAAAGGAGAGCTAAAATTGTGGATTTTAGGACTCAAGAGGCTTGATCAAGCACTTAATTTCAAAATTAAAATAGCTCGATCGAGCTATTTTTTAGTGCCCGAGGAGCTCAATCAAGCACTTAAAAATGGCTTGATCAGGCACTTAAATGGCCGAAATGAGCTATCACTTTTTCCAAAAAAAACACACCCTCTTTCGCCAAAACATGTAACCAAAATCCATGCTTTCACCCATATAGGATCCGGGTTTTTGTATTATTTGGCTTATACAAAGAAATTTCTTTAGATTATACCAAAAAAAAGTTGAACTTTGGTTTCAAAACTTTGGATCCCACTCTATTTTTAAGCTATTAAACCTTTGGACGCTCCCATTATTTGGGCATGGCAACATCCAGATAGCTCTAGACGCTCCAACAAGCCTCCATGACTACGTCCAGGGACTATTTCCAGCAAACTTGTGGCAGAGTCCACAAGATTTAAGGAACTTTTGAAGCCCGCAATTCTGGCCACTACTTAGAACTTGTTGTAGCTTCCGAAATCCATTAAACACATGATGACAAGACTAATAAAACAAAAACTAATATCATGCCCCTGGATCCCACTCTATTTTTAAGTTATTAAACCTTTGGACACTCCCATTGTTTGGGCATCGCAACATCTAGAGAGCTCTAGATGCTCCCACAAGCCTCCATGCCTATGTCCAGGGACTATTGCTAGCAGACCTGTGGCACAGTACTCAAGATTTACAACACTTCTGAAGCCCAGAATTCTGGCCACTACCTAGAACTTGTTGTAACTTCCAAAATCCATTAAACACATGATGACAAGACTAATAAACCAAAAACTAACTCTAGGATTAAGACTGTCCATCGCCAACTAGGACTGACATTTTGTCAAACACTTGGCATCAATGAAATCTATGGGTCTAGGATATAAGACAAAGCATGAATGACTGAAATCTCCTATGAGACATGATAAGAAGGGTCACCACATTCTCCCTTGATATGTTATGACACCAATTAGGTCTTGCATCCATCATTTTAACAATTACAAGTAAACACATGAAATAACCATGACATGAACCAATCACTTAACCACTCTTATAACCATCATAGAACCATGGAAATAATAGTGAGATAAAAGCCATTAAATCCACATAGAAACAAGTACAAAAGCAAGACAACTTTTCTTTTACAAAACATAATCAAATTTGACAAGGTTCAAGACTTCCACATACCACCTGACCTGTAGACATGGCTGAACCAAATATTTCTTTCAACAAGTCACCCCCGTGCCATATTCCAAGCATAAATGTGGCATCTCATAAGCACATCAACTAAAACCATCCATGGCTTCTAGAGGCCAACCACTTCAAGCCATCAAAAAGTGATTCTACCTCATGGTTTGACATCAAAAAACCATCATCAGATTGGTCTCTACCCAAGCCTTCCAGGGCCCTAGAGAGTTTGTTCCAACCAAGGCTTCCAAGACTAGTAACTTAACCCACATCTTATGCGAGCTTCCAGAGTGTTTGTCCAACTACGTCTTCCAGGACTAGTAACTCAACCCAAGCTAAAGGAAACATGATAACCAACTAGAAAAGGAAATAAATGAACCCACAACACCATGGCTATCTAGGAAGTGGCAAGACTATGCAAATACACTGTCAATCTAGGAAATCCTCCATGTCAATTGATCATAAAATGATCTGGGACTTTAACCGTAGTCAAGAACCAAAGGTAAAGAACAAAGGTTAAAAGGTTAATATTGGATTTAAGCAATAAAACCTTTATTAAGCTTCCTTTATGTTTATTAGCATTAAAAAGGGTTAATATTAGCATAAAGCACTAAAACCTTTGTAAGGCACCTTTTCTTTAACATTCAAATTAAGGATGTGGGTAGTATCAGCCAAGTGGTAAATGGTATATCGCATGGGTGAAAGGCTGGAAGTGGTAATTTACCAAGAGCATGTGATTCCACTCACTGGTCGTCATGTAGCAGAGAAAAACTGCTTTTCTCATGCACCTTCAATTTGATATCGTTCATGCATGAAATTTGTGTGAGATTGAGTGATGCCCATTGGATTGAGCGTGGTCACATCAATGGTAGAGATCCTCTGGGAAAGTTGGCCAATAGATGACGTGACAGCCGTTGGATGGATGGGGATAGATCGATGGTTGAGAATTAACCCGATCCTAAGCTCTATGGAAGATTATCTCTAATCGCCAGATATACACACGATAAGGACTTATCCATCATGAACGCACCCAACGGTTACAACAACAGTTACCTCTAATTGTCAGCTCGACAGAG
This sequence comes from Pinus taeda, assembly GCA_000404065.3. NCBI lineage: Eukaryota > Viridiplantae > Streptophyta > Pinopsida > Pinales > Pinaceae > Pinus > Pinus taeda. The sequence goes on from APFE031434436.1 coordinate 16,254, forward strand.
TGGTTAAAGTTTAGCAAACTTTTTAAGTTTAGTTGAAGTCAGGTGCAGTTGCCAATATTGGTGGGGATAAACATAATAGCACTGACAGAGTAGTTTACGGGGAGAGCCCGAGAGTCCAGAGAGATAGAGGCAAAGCCCGAGAGTTAGAGAAACTTAGAGAGAGTGAAACAAGAGGCTCGATAGACTAAATAGAACCTTCCGAAGTTGATGGAATAGTCCATAGAAGCTAAAGAAGTCATCTTCATGGAGAATACCATCCAAGAAGATTGATTCTAGAGTTCAAAAGCCACCAGAGGTTGGAGGCAGTTGCAGGAGCTACCAAAGCTCATTTTCAGTGAACCAATAGCCAATTCTGACTATAAAGAACCTTCTGAATCCATTGCAGGGATTTTTAGAAGCATCTAAAAACTTCTAAGGGCCAAGATCCCCTGAATAAAGTTTTAGGCAGAAAATGATCAAATGATCAAGTCTGTTGTTTGTATCTGATGTGTGGTGAAGACAGAAGAACATGTTCTAGAGATAGTTGAAGAATTTTGAGGGAGTTAGTGCAATCCAGAAGCTCAAGCCAGCTTAGTGCACTGACTAAAGGAATCAAGTCAAAGGAAGCTTATATCTATTTGTAGTGTGAGGACAACCAGGGATATAGATGGTATTCTAAGCCCATTGATTCAGTTAGAGACCTTTGGAGTTGAGTATAGAACTTGTAAAAGAAGTTTTACCATAATCCCAAAGAACCAAGTCAAGTTGACAAGAGTTCAAGGAGACGTAGCCCATTATATCAGGGTGAACTCCTAGCTTATATTGTTGTTATGTGTGATTTTCTATTTGTTTCATTCACTATTATACGTGTTTAATATCAACATGAACAAATAAGCACTTAAACAATTAAAACAAAGACATACACCTATTTCAAGTACTTAATTCCACATTTGTCAAACTAAGCTAGATCATTATTTGTTAAGCTTTGGAGTGGGAGGTTCTTGTAAGTATGAAAAGATGTCTAACCCCCATTTCATATCAGGTGGTATCAGAGCTATCTTCTTAATTGATAGAGCATAGTTGCTTGATTGACAAAGTAATGGATTGTTTATTTGACTTGAAAGGTGTTTAAATAGTACAAGGGATTTGGCTATTTTATTGTTGTAAACTGACTATTGTTTGACTTTGCAAAGGTGAAGGGAAAGCTACTGATAGCTAAGTCCAGGAGGGGAAAAGAAGGAAGAAGGGATGAAGGCATTCTCCTTACCGTAAGGACCTCAAGGCAATCCTTGAAGCATAAGAGGCTTGTGTGTAAAAAGATGCTTGAATAAGCTTTTTGTGAATTTTGTTGAAGTTATTTTTGTTCATTGTTATAATGACAACTTCTACAAGTGAGTTCTCAAAATCCTCCTCCTTCAAAGGATTCTTTGATGAAGACTTGAAGAAAGAAATGTTCATCATGATGGATATGGTGAGAGAAATGTATGAGGATGAAAGGAAGAGCAACAAACTTCAAGAGTAATTGAATTCCATGAAGGAAGAGAAGCAATTGCTTTCTGACAAATTTCAGGAAGTGGAAAGCCAACTTCATATTGGAAATATGAACCTATAAAGGATGCATGAGTTGGAGACACATCTCCTTATTGCCAAAGAAGCCTTAGTCAAATATCAGTTTGAAGAAGAGGTAAAAAATTCTAGTTTTTCTTCAATTTCCTCTAAAAATGATTATGATGGTTCTTTTGAAAAACATACAAGAGGCATAGGGTCCAAGTTGATGACAAGGATGGGCTATGAAGGAAAAGGATTGGGAAAACATGCACAGGGCATCATTGAGCCAATAATGGTTGAGGAAAGGCCTAAGTATTTGGGTCTTGGCTATGGAGAATCTTATGGAGAAAGTTCCAAAGTAGCCATGAAGGCAATTGAAACAGTTCCTAGAAGGAGTTTCATGTCAAGTCTTCTACCTCAAGAGTGTAAAGATTGTATTCTTGGGAAATGCAATAGTTTGAAACATAATTTGCAGGAAGAAGGCGTTCATAAGCATGCACTTGAACCAGAAAGTTGTGAAAGCTCTAAAAGCATTGAAGACATTGATGGTGTTCCAAAGGGAGCCACTTCTTCATTTGATTCACCTCCTCATGAAGGTAACAAAGGTGACAGAGAAAGGTATAGATCTGATTTCAATCATATTCCTTTTGATTATGTAAAGCATGATAAATTTCCACATAATTATGGAAAAAGAATTGCATGTTCCTTTTGTGGTTTGGATAACCATAGTGTTTCTAGATGTTGGAAGAGAATGGCCACATACAGAAAACTATTGAAGGAAAGGATACAAGAAGCCAAAGGTCCATTGGACAAGGAAAATCATGTTGTTAAGAATATGCACATGCGTTGCACTTATTACCATAAGCAAGGAAATATTTCCTAAAAGTGTTGGACTTTGAATCCAACAATTCTTCCACGAAATCTGAAGAAGGTGGAAAGAGAGAATGGCAAGAATGGAAAGGAAGTTTCCATAATTGACGTGTTGTAGGATGATTCACATATTGATGTCAATGTTCAGACACAAGAAGCACCTTTCATATGGATTGTTAAGAAATGGTTAGATTTCTTATCCAATTAAGGTTGCATGTATTTTGATTTGATGCATTCTTTTGCTAGTGAGATGCAAGTTGCAGGGTTTTACCAATAAGGTGAATGGAAAAAGTTGAGTGGTAGACTCACTTTATTTCAGCAAAATTATATTCATTTTAGCTTTGTAAGTATAGTGTGCTTAAGAGAAAGTTGAAGGATGGAATACATGAATGAGCATGATATGCATGAATACAGGGATGTTGATGACTTGTATTTAAACATGTATGTGTAATTAACTTGATGGTTGATTTCTTGTTTTAAACATGCACATAATGTAATGTTGACTTGGAAAAGTTGATTTTGTCTACATGATTGTAAAAGGGAGATAATGATGAAGTGTTTCATCTTTGAAAAAGAATCCTTAAAGTTCTTTTTGTACATGCTTGACTTGAAGGGTCAATTGTTTGTAAAGGCATACTTTTTTTTTCGGCTTTCTATTCAATCGATCATTTGTACACAAGGTATAAAGACATGATGGTGATTCACGGGATGTGAAATCTGTTTCTTTTGATGAAGCAATAGTTTAGGCCATCCAGTTGGCTTCTTGTATTATGTTATTTTTGACAATATGTCAAAAAAAACATATTGTAATTGGTACAAATGTAAATTTCTATCAAGAAGATGTAATCTCACATTTGTTTGAGCCACCTTGGATCAATGATCAAGGAAGAGATGTTCAAATTACCTTCTGTAACCTTCTCAGCAAGAGTTCTGCATGAATTCAAGGAAGACAGTTTAATGGGAGGACAAGTGCATTTAGGAAGGAAAGTGTTGACTACCTTCAGAGTTTTGGTTCAGAGGCACGTTCCATGTAAGACAAGTGTATGGGGACTGAAAAAGGAGGGTGCTCTACTTTCATCTATTGTGCAGATCAATATATTAGTCTTTTGGGTTCCAAAAGATTCTCAATGGGGAGGAGTGATCAGAAAATTATCTAGGACATGAACCACAGTCAAGAACCTATTAGAAAAATATTTTATATGATAGAAAAATACAAGACTATAATATGCAGAAAAAAAAAAACACATAAAACCAAAGAGACACAGATATACGTGGTTTACCCAGTTTGGGCTACGTCCACCCCGAACAACCAATCCTTCCTTTCTATTATCCAGCAAAATGAAGAGACACAACCTACAACAGATCCACTGTAATATCCTCTGTATTCTCTCACAGTCTCAACTCCCTATTTCTGACTCTGAGAATACACATATATTTTACAGCCTCAATATAATACCCTCGTACAAAGAGAGGGGTTGCCTTATAGGGAAAAAATTACATCTATTTTTAGCTTCGGGGGCACTGCCCTAGAAACCCCCGGTGGGGCACCGCTGGCCCTTGGACCCCCCGGCCAAGGGGGATGGCCCCATTCGAAACCCTGCGGGGGGGTTCCCCCCCCGCACCTCCCTGCATGGAGGGGTGTACAATCTTCCTAGGGTATACATCCAGCTGAAACAAAGACCTTTAAATTAGGATGATAATCATGCTCCACACCCAACAGAACCAAAGGTAAAGAACAAAGGTTAAAAGGTTAAAAGGTTAATATTGGCTTTAAGCAATAAAACCTTTATTAAGCTTCCTCTATGTGTATTATCGTTAAAAAGGGTTAATATTGGTGTAAAGCACTAAAACCTCTGTAAAGGGCCTTTTCTTTAAAATTTGAATTACGCAGGTAGGCAGTGTCGACCAAGAGGTAAATGGTATATCGCGCAGGTCAAATGCTTGAAGTAGTAATTTACTAAGAGCACGTGATTCCACTCAGCAATAGACACATAGCAGAGCAAAACTACTTTTCTCACACGCCCTCGATTTGATATCATTCGTGCATGAAATCTATGTGAGATTGAGCAATGCCTGTTGGATTAAGTGGGGTCACATCAACGACAGAGATTGTCCAGGCATGTTGGCCAGCGGATGACGTGACAACCATTGGATGGATGGGGATAGATCGATGGTTGAGAATTAACTTGATCACAAGCTCTATGGAGGATTATCTCTAACAATGAGATATACGCACGATAAGGACTTATCCTTCATGAACGCACCCAACGGTTACAACAACAGTTACCTCTGACGATTAGCCTAGTGGAGGGGCTAAAGTTTAGCAGATTTGCTAAGTTTAGTTGAAGTTATCTACGATTTCCAATATTGGTGGAGATACCACATAAAAGCACTGACATAGTAGTTTTATAGGGAGAGTCCAGAGAGTCTAGAGAGACAGAGGCAGAGCCTGAGAGTTAGAGAAACTCAGAGAGAGTGAAACAAGAGGCTAATTGGACTAAATAGTGCCTTCTGAAGCTGATGGAATAGTCCATAGAAGACGAATAAGTCATATTCATAGAGAATTCCATCCAGGAAGATTGATTCTAGAGTTTAGAAGCCACCAAAGGTTGGAGGCAGTTGCAGGAGCTATTAGAGCTCATTTTCAGTGAACCAACAATCAATTCTTACTGTAAAGGACCTTCTGAATCCATTGTAGGGATTTTCAGAAGCATTTGAAGACTTCTAAGGGAAAATAATCCATGAAGGAAGTTTCAAGAAGCAAATTATCAAATGATCAAGTCTGTTGTTGGTATCCGATGTTTGCTGAAGATAGAAGAAGAAGTTCTAGACATAGTTGAAGAATTCTGAGGGAGTTAGTGCCATCCAGAAGCTTAAGCCAACTCAGTGCACTGATTGAAGGAATCAAGTCAAAGGAAGATTACATCTGTTTGCAGAGTGAGGACAACTAGGGATATAGATGGTATTCTAAGCCCATTGGTTCGGTCAGAAACCTTTGGAGTTGAGTATAGAACTTGTAAAGGAAGTTTTACTATAATCCCAAAGAGCCAAGCCAAGTTGACAAGAGCTCAAGGAGACGTAGCCCATGATATTAGGGTGAACTCCTATATTATATTGTTGTTATGTGTGATTGTCTATTTGTTGCATTTACTGTTATATGTGTTTAATATTATCATGAACAAATAAGCACTTAAACATTTAAAACAAAGACATACACCTATTTCAATTACTTAATTCCGCATTTGTCAACCTAAGATAGATAATTATTTGTTAAGATTTGGAGTGGGAGGTTCTTGTAAGTATGACAAGATTTCAAACCCCCATTTTAGATCACCAATGATAGATGATAACCAAGAAATCACATGCATGTTCCATGCATGACAAAAGAGGAAAACATACATGAAACTCGGTACCTACAAGAAAGACCCATTGTAGTTGTATGTCCCGACTTCCTCTTACGCTTTCTTTCTATTCCTTTGCCTTTTTTCTCTAAAACTCAAAGCATTCCACACTCACCATGAGGGCTCCAAGAAAAATCTAAGTGTCCAAGATTATGAAAGAGAGAGAATAGAGAGAAAGAGATCCAAAACTGAACTAACCAAGCTTGTCCACTGATCCACAGAAGCCTTTTTACTAATGAGGCCTCTATTTTCCTCATTTTCCATTATTTTCATTCAATTTCCTCCTCACATGCAACCTGTGACCGAAATTTCTCCCAATTTCCATTATTTTCATAAATGAAATTCCAGTTAAGATCTCATGCCTTTTCCAAATCCTTTTCCATTTCCTTTGCCAATTTCCTTATCCATAATAACCAAAATGAACATCCACTAGGATGTTTTGCCCATCATTTATCTTGGAATATGTGGCCCATGACTGTGGCCTTATATCTTTTTACATGGCTTTTTTAATCAATGATGTTATAGAATCCTCCCCCTTGGAGGAACACCGTCCTCGGTGTTCAATGGCATCTATAACCATTAGGATTGTTGAAACAAAACATATTACCATGGAGATTTATATCATATCTTGTTGCAGTATTTACAATGAATGACCTAGGCAAGCATGACAAACATTCAATTTACTGGAGCTTTATAACAACGCTCATTACATTATTTCCAATAATAACCACATATACACACATACACTTTTTCTTCACCCAACAAATGATAATATTGTTTATGGAGCTTTATAAATCTAGCTCGATATAATATTTACAATAATACAAACATATGCACATTTTCTCAACCAGTAACTAAAAGGACACGATGCCTACATATGCAACAAGGGAATTCAAAGGCTCACACCTCCATCCTCAAAGTAATACTAGGATTCACCTCCATCCCAGGAAATCCAAAATCCATTGCAATGTCGAATCTGCATCCAATCCAACACTATAATCTTGCACCACTTGTCCTCCCAATTAACTGTTACCAACTCATTGTTACAGGGCACACTCCCAATGTGCATTTGATCCCATTTGGAAATGCTAATGACCAAAACAAATATATCCCCAACCTTCCATTATCTACTAAATAGTCTCTCAAGAAATCCAAGGTTAATATTGGCTTTAAGCAATAAAACCTTTATTAAGCTTCCTCTATGTGTATTATCGTTAAAAAGGGTTAATATTGGTGTAAAGCACTAAAACCTCTGTAAAGGGCCTTTTCTTTAAAATTTGAATTAAGCAGGTAGGCAGTGTCGACTAAGAGGTAAATGGTATATCGCGCAGGTCAAATGCTTGAAGTAGTAATTTACTAAGAGCACGTGATTCCACTCAGCAATAGACACATAGCAGAGCAAAACTACTTTTCTCACACGCCCTCGATTTGATATCATTCGTGCATGAAATCTATGTGAGATTGAGCAATGCCTGTTGGATTAAGTGGGGTCACATCAACGACAGAGATTGTCCAGGCATGTTGGCCAGCGGATGACGTGACAACCATTGGATGGATGGGGATAGATCGATGGTTGAGAATTAACTTGATCACAAGCTCTATGGAGGATTATCTCTAACAATGAGATATACGCACGATAAGGACTTATCCTTCATGAACGCACCCAACGGTTACAACAACAGTTACCTCTGACGATTAGCCTAGTGGAGGGGCTAAAGTTTAGCAGATTTGCTAAGTTTAGTTGAAGTTATCTACGATTTCCAATATTGGTGGAGATACCACATAAAAGCACTGACATAGTAGTTTTATAGGGAGAGTCCAGAGAGTCTAGAGAGACAGAGGCAGAGCCTGAGAGTTAGAGAAACTCAGAGAGAGTGAAACAAGAGGCTAATTGGACTAAATAGTGCCTTCTGAAGCTGATGGAATAGTCCATAGAAGACGAATAAGTCATATTCATAGAGAATTCCATCCAGGAAGATTGATTCTAGAGTTTAGAAGCCACCAAAGGTTGGAGGCAGTTGCAGGAGCTATTAGAGCTCATTTTCAGTGAACCAACAATCAATTCTTACTGTAAAGGACCTTCTGAATCCATTGTAGGGATTTTCAGAAGCATTTGAAGACTTCTAAGGGAAAATAATCCATGAAGGAAGTTTCAAGAAGCAAATTATCAAATGATCAAGTCTGTTGTTGGTATCCGATGTTTGTTGAAGATAGAAGAAGAAGTTCTAGACATAGTTGAAGAATTCTGAGGGAGTTAGTGCCATCCAGAAGCTTAAGCCAACTCAGTGCACTGATTGAAGGAATCAAGTCAAAGGAAGATTACATCTGTTTGCAGAGTGAGGACAACTAGGGATATAGATGGTATTCTAAGCCCATTGGTTTGGTCAGAAACCTTTGGAGTTGAGTATAGAACTTGTAAAGGAAGTTTTACTATAATCGCAAAGAGCCAAGCCAAGTTGACAAGAGCTCAAGGAGACGTAGCCCATGATATTAGGGTGAACTCCTATATTATATTGTTGTTATGTGTGATTGTCTATTTGTTGCATTTACTGTTATATGTGTTTAATATTATCATGAACAAATAAGCACTTAAACATTTAAAACAACGACATACACCTATTTCAATTACTTAATTCCGCATTTGTCAACCTAAGATAGATAATTATTTGTTAAGATTTGGAGTGGGAGGTTCTTGTAAGTATGACAAGATTTCAAACCCCCATTTTAGATCACCAATGATAGATGATAACCAAGAAATCACATGCATGTTCCATGCATGACAAAAGAGGAAAACATACATGAAACTCGGTACCTACAAGAAAGACCCATTGTAGTTGTATGTCCCGACTTCCTCTTACGCTTTCTTTCTATTCCTTTACCTTTTTTCTCTAAAACTCAAAGCATTCCACACTCACCATGAGCGCTCCAAGAAAAATCTAAGTGTCCAAGATTATGAAAGAGAGAGAATAGAGAGAAAGAGATCCAAAACTGAACTAACCAAGCTTGTCCACTGATCCACAGAAGCCTTTTTACTAATGAGGCCTCTATTTTCCTCATTTTCCATTATTTTCATTCAATTTCCTCCTCACATGCAACCTGTGACCGAAATTTCTCCCAATTTCCATTATTTTCATAAATGAAATTCCAGTTAAGATCTCATGCCTTTTCCAAATCCTTTTCCATTTCCTTTGCCAATTTCCTTATCCATAATAACCAAAATGAACATCCACTAGGATGTTTTGCCCATCATTTATCTTGGAATATGTGGCCCATGACTGTGGCCTTATATCTTTTTACATGGCTTTTTTAATCAATGATGTTATAGAATCCTCCCCCTTGGAGGAACACCGTCCTCGGTGTTCAATGGCATCTATAACCATTAGGATTGTTGAAACAAAACATATTACCATGGAGATTTATATCATATCTTGTTGCAGTATTTACAATGAATGACCTAGGCAAGCATGACAAACATTCAATTTACTGGAGCTTTATAACAACGCTCATTACATTATTTCCAATAATAACCACATATACACACATACACTTTTTCTTCACCCAGCAAATGATAATATTGTTTATGGAGCTTTATAAATCTAGCTCGATATAATATTTACAATAATACAAACATATGCACATTTTCTCAACCAGTAACTAAAAGGACACGATGCCTACATATGCAACAAGGGAATTCAAAGGCTCAAACCTCCATCCTCAAAGTAATACTAGGATTCACCTCCATTCCAGGAAATCCAAAATCCATTGCAATGTCGAATCTGCATCCAATCCAACACTATAATCTTGCACCACTTGTCCTCCCAATTAACTGTTACCAACTCATTGTTACAGGGCACACTCCCAATGTGCATTTGATCCCATTTGGAAATGCTAATGACCAAAACAAATATATCCCCAACCTTCCATTATCTACTAAATAGTCTCTCAGGAAATCCAATCACCGCCTTATGTGCAGTCACACACCTTCCAAGTTTCGATGGCACCCCACATCTAAGGCAGTCCATCCCTTGGTAATGCTTCCTCACATCAGAAGATAAAAATACTAAGGCATATCCTTGCCTTAAATCCATCATATCAGTCATAGCATGCTGATGGTAATCAATAGACACTATTGGGTACCAGTGTCCCACAATGACCCTACTCTTGAAGTGCTTTACCCACATACCACTGCATTTTCTCTTTCATTTCCTTGTTGAAAATCCTTGTAGTAAATTTCAACCACCCAACCTGGCACGTTCATGCATTCCCATACCAAGCGCATAATTC